>ONZH01028584.1:0-17140 GCA_900303285.1 Rhinella marina
GCATACAGAAGAATTACGTTTTAGAGAAGAATACAATTTTGGGGAAGTTGTTTATCACATTTAGACTTTTAAAACAACTATGAGCAGCAAATGCACTGCCAACAACTTTGCCAAGTGACGGCAGCTTGGGTCATAGCTAGCTTTCTCATGTCCACACATTCTGTTATGGATATCTCCCAATAGAGTGGAGGGCAAGGAGGAGGAGGCATTTGAGCAGGACAAGAAGCAGCTGATGATGATGACAAGGATGCTATACTACTTGGGCATGTGGGTTGGCTGTCACAAGGAGGACCAAGAGAAGGAGGACAGACTTGTTCTGATTCTGAATGCTGGCCAGTTCTATTTTCTGCAATAGAGCCCTGATGCCTATGCTTGTGTTTGAACTCTCATATTTTACTCTCTTATTTTAATCCTGCAGATCTTGCACATGGCTGTGGTTTATGCGCCAGCCTTGTTCACAGAGTTAGTGCCTTCCAAGCTTGGCTTAGGTCTAGCCTGTTTTGAACCTGTGCACACTGTATCAGTGGCATCACCAGTTCCCGAGCTGACCACAATAGAAGCATGTTATGGATCCATTGATTACGGATCTGTCACGGGGAGCCAGCCGCGTGCTCCCTCCTTGAAGCGTCGCCAGTCTCCCGCTTCATTGCAGAAGTGAGGACGCGTTCAGTGCCATCGTCTCCATGACAAACGGGGATGGGAGAACCCGGACGTGCACTCAGCCTCAACGTGGCCAGCGTTCTCCCCATCCCCTAGGCAACGAGCAAGAGGAGGGCCAAGCACCGACCACATGAGTCGGCACTCGGATGGTTGTACTTGTTAGAGGCGGGTCACGTGACGCTGGACACGTCACGTGACCCATTGTTTTGGCCTATTTAAACAGGCAACCTGCTGGCCACAGGTTGCCTGTGATTGGTCTCATCACTCTTCACTAGCGTTCCCATATTTATTGTAACTTCTGTTTGACCTCGGCTTTCTACTTGACCTCGTCCTTGATTCTCCCTTGGTATTGATGTGACCTCCTGGCTCCTGACCCTGGCTTGTATTTAACTTTGCTTCTGATTATCCCTTGGTATTGACGTGACCTCCTGGCTCCTGACCCTGGCTCGTATTTGACTTTGCTTCTGATTATCCCTTGGTATTGACCTCTTGGCTTTGCCCTCGGCTTGGTGAGGTTCAGGGTTGCACTACTCTTATACGTGACAGGAGGAAAATGTATCAGTGGTAAAGTGAAACCACTGTGCCAAGTAAACAGTATGACGTTGGGACAAACCATAAGGGCATTATTCTGGCATCTCCCCGGTCTTTAACCCTTTAACCCCTATGCAGAGATGTGGACCTTACTGCGGGTTACTGACCAGACATCTACCTCCTGGGATAGTCCCAGTATCCATGGCAACTAAACTTAGGACTCAAGAACACAGGCAGGATCAGGAAATGCACAGAACCACAGGCACAGTCTGAACAGAAACTAAGACAGGTCCCTGGATCACCATAACAGGCAGATTGGAACTATAACAGGAACACCAGGCAGGATGACAAAACATGAATAGAACTAAACTCAGACCAACAAGCAGGGTGACACAGACAGACCACAGCGGGAGCACAGGCAGGATAAGGTCAGACATGATAACGGACACATATCAGACATACAGACTGGCAAGGACTGGACAGAGCAACAGACCAACAGAACTACAGACAGATACAGGAACAATTGCTGTTGCTCAGCCATGGGGTGGGATACACAGGCAGAACATATAGCTGAGCTCATTAGCCCACAGCACCCACAGGTGCACACCAAAAGCAAGAGGGATTATGCTCTACATAGAACATAGAACACACAAACAAGAGCAATTAACCTCTGCCTTGCTAAACAGAAAAGAGAGGAGAGGCATACATGATGGTCATGTTCACACCACAAAGTATCGACAGCAAGTACACACAAGACAGTGGCAGCAGTGTACTGCCACATAGACATGTGGCCCTATATGCACTCCTATGCACTCCACCAGCATCCAGCAACTAGCACATAAGACATACAATGAAACACATGAAAAGAAGTCATAAAACAGATCTAGCCTTGCCAGCTTTTTGGGATGTTATGGCCATAAGTTGCCTCTGCTCTTTATTGTTTCTATAGCCCTTTCCCTCCTCCTCTGATGCCACCTCAGTATCCCGATCTGGCTCCTAGGTCCTGTTCAAGACAAAATCACTGTCATAGTCTTCACCTTCCCTGCCACTTTTATCAGACTGTGATGTCATCGTAGGCTCCTTGGACTCCGCCCAATTCTAAACTCTGTATTTGCCCTGAGTTCCACTGCTACTACCACTGACCCTACAAAACCACCACCATGGCTACAAGTGCCACTACTACTACTAGCTGGATGGCTGATGCTGCTGCTACTACCGACATTCTGACTTTTAGATGATGAGGCCTGGGTCTTAAGTCTTCTAATCTTATGTTTTCTAGGCATTTTATTATAAGGCCTATGAATTAAATGCCATGGGTTTCCTATAAGTAAAAAGTTATGGGTTTGGTACACTGATTATTAAACGGTACTAGCAAAATTGTGTAATCAAATATCCTTCCCCTTCTACAAACACACTGCTATTGACAATTTATTTTGGTAATAATGTAATTTTTAAAATGTTTTTGAACTATGCTTTAATTTACATCAGTATAAAAATGCAAATTTTTTGTAAAATGTCTTTGAACTTCATGGTCTGATGCAATAATGCATTTGCTAACATAGATATAACAGTGCAATGTTGGTGATAAAATGTGTTTGAACTATGTGTTCAATAGCATGGGTATATTGTAACAAATTTTGTTTTGTTGCAGCAATTTTTGCAGTGAAATGTCTTTGAACTGCATGGCTACTGATGCACTAATGCATTTACTAACACGGATTTAACAATGTAATTGCGGTAAAATTCCTTTGAACTATGCTTTCAATAACACGGGTAAAGTAATCGCATTAATCCCACAACATGCTTTTGCTGTGATACAACACGTTTAATTACGTGAGACTATAACACAGGAATATTAATGCCGTTGTTGCTGTAAAATGCTTTTGCTATAATGCAACACATTTAATAAGATGGATTTAATGCACTGAAATGGTTTTTAGAAGAAAGAAATGTACAATTGCTCTACGTTTGCAGCAGAATGCTACTGGGGTGCTGGCAACCAGCCTATGAACTGTTCTGTTCATATAATAACACCAATTAAAAAATAGAGAGGCACTAAAAATGTCAAAACATCAAGGTGCAAGAAGGCCTCAGATCACTCTCACCAATAATCACACAATGCACCAATCTATAGAAAATACACGTTTAATAGTTCATCAAAATTTATATAAAATGTATATGTAAAAAGTCAATGGTGGTAACTAACACACACAAAAGGAGGGACAGGTACGTAATACTCACACTAAGTAGAGTAAAATATTACAAACATTATCCGCATAGAACATAGTAAAGTGCAAGTGCAGAAAACAATACATAAAGCATCATAAATGTCCCACAGCAATCAAAGAACAAGTATAATAAGCAGTAAATGGCAATACAGACCACTGCCTCCTCCAGACCCCGACGCACGTTTTGCTATGGCTTCCTCAAGGGGATTGAGATCTCAATGTGTTGTGCACTTATTTATAAGCCCATAACTAGGACAATTAAAAACACATGGCCAGCAGGAAATCAAGCTATGCTACAAGGATGGGAGGGCTGGTATGCGTTCCACAGTGAGGCACAAATGACATCACTTCCGGTCCGGAGATGTAAACATATACAGTCAGTCATGTGGCCATAATTCATGTGTCCATACGTAGAACAAAAGAATAAATAATAAAAAATAAAATGAGAATACATCCATAGTGTCATCCCCCAATAATATGCCCAGATGTACTATGTCCTCGCTGTATCCGAGGGCAATATAACAAAACTGCGTTCGACAGAGGAGCGCGGCCGGCACCGGAAGTCCGGCCTGCGCTCCACCGCGGAACGCACACGTATACGCATGCGCTAACTTTTCCCACGATCGAAGCCCAGCCTCATTTATAGAGGGAGAAAAGGAGAAATCAGCTGGGCTATAGGCACCATAGAGCGGGGGATGTATAAGCATACACCATGTGTGTTTATGAGTGAAATTTTGATGAACTAATAAACGTGTATTTTCTATAGATTGGTGCATTGTGTGATTATTGTTCTGTTCATATGTATAAAAAATTAGAATTATTTTTTTCTTGCAGCGATTTCCTCATTCTAACGATTGGTAGAGGTCTTAGCACTCTGATGTCCACTGATTAAAACCTTTGATATGTTGCTATGACATATTAAAAGTTTTTTCAAAGTATAGTGATATATTAATTTACATTTTTTGGTTATGTGTGTCGGTATGTGTGCAAAAAATGGCAATATCACTTATTTCTTGTTTCTTTAATTTTTTAATATATAGTTCATTAATAATAAAACATTAATAGATTTTTTATTTTTTAATTACATTCAAATTACTTAATTTTGTTGTTGCATTATTTTTAGTCACAGTAGCAGAATTTCATTATTTTCTCTTTTTTTTAAACACCTTAGACAATACTATTAATAATAATTGGAGCATCTAAGAGGCTAATCAGGCAGAATCATCATTTTCTTCAATCCAGGCTGTTACAGTGGGAGTGTAGCTGTCAATCTCAGCTACTTTCCCTTCCCCATAATTGATATTGCTGGCACTGCTACTATGGGAGATGACCATGACAAAGTAAAAGTAATCACAAAATGCCCTATTGCTTAGGATCAACATATTTGTTTTAAATTTTTGATGTTTTAAAATTGTCCATCACTTTAAAAAAAAAAAATAAAATAAAATCCTGATGTTACAAAGATTATACGTTTTTGGCATTATACCATGCATTCAGGCAACGGCTTTTTGTGGGTTTGAATTTGGGCCCTTACGTTCAGTGGCAGTTCATATTGCCACTGTTCTGTGCTTTCTGGCATCAGCTTCTTGTGGGTGTGAATTAGGGCTGGTTTGCTTTGTATATCACCTCCGTTCAGTACTGTTCCCTGGATCTGTGTGTGTGTGTGTGCACCTTTTTGTCTAATGAGTTTTCCCTGTTATATATTTTCTGCATTGTGTGTCCTTCCCCTTGTTGTAGAACAAGTTCTGTTTGCTTGGTTTCTGCAAGTTCTGTTTGGATCTGTTTAGATTCTGTCTGCTTTTCTGTGTGGGAGCTTATATCTGTCTATCTGGTCTCTTCAAATTCCATTTGAGTCTTTTCTAAATCTGTACACGTGTTCAGGGTTGGAGCTTATATCTGTCTGCCTGGTCTCTCCACATTGCGTTTGGATTTGTTTAGGTTCTGTTTGTGCCTGAATTCTGTCCCAATTCCATCTGCCATTACCCTGTGTCTGTTCCACTAGTATGTACTCCGTTAGTATGTACTGTAATCTGTTTGCCTGACATTGTCTGGTTCAAGTCCATGTTTGCCTTGAATTTGTATGTACTCTTCCAGCCTATTCTCTACCTGGTTCTGTCTGTGTTCTGTGCCTGTTTCACTGGTGCTTTGCTCTGGAGTCCCTGATCTGTGTGTGTCAGCTACCAACTATACAGGGACTATACCAAGAGGTAGTGGCCTGGTGGTTCCCATGGAGTGAAGATTACATCTCCGTATAAGGGTTAGAGGGTGAAAACCAGGGGACCACCAGGAAAATGCCCTCAGGATTAGCCCAACACCAAACAGGTTAGTTGTCACAGTGGTTCCACAACCATTGTCTGTTACACCTGAATCTTACAGTTTTGCCACTGAGCTTCATAATGGGCAGACACTTCCTATACTGTAGAGATCACTTCTCAGCAGTCATCTCATTATCATCACATGCAGAATTGCAATAAAAGGTAACACTATATACATGTTATATACTACACTATACACTATATATTCTATATATTACACAAGAGGCATAATTCACAATAGCTGACAGTCTTAACTAACTTTCCTTCCTCCAAAATGACAGGTCACAGAGGATGTCTAGAAACGTTCCCAAAGAAGAACATTTTCTTAATTGTTATATTCCCAAAAACCCTAACTGGACAAATCTAAAAGCAATTTACAACACAAGCTCTATTATGTGTTACTGATGACTTGGCCAGTTCTGAGGAATGTATTTGCTCAAAATCAAATCCAACTTTATAATCTGAGAATGACCTTTTCAAAATCGAATGTACCATTTCTGGGCATGTGGAACGTAAAGGCCAAAAGCCCATATCAAATTATAGTTGACACTGATTCTAGTGTATACTGTAGCTTATATAGCTATTCTGGCATTAAATGGTGAAACTTTTCCATTTAGCAGAACAAAACTTTTTCCAAAAGTACTATAGTTCCAAGCCCCTGCGCAACCATGTGAAGCATGAGGTATTGATAAGGAGCACATACGAGGCCAGTGGAACATTATGAGGCCTTATCCACCACACATTCTAGATCTATGTCTGATCTGAATTTTTTTGCGGATGGCACACACACTTTTTCATTTCTATGGGTCCACCAAAAAAAATAAAAAATGGACTTGGCGTGGATGTCATCTGTGTACTGTCCACATCCATGTGTCTGCCCCGCAAATTATAGTATATGTCCTATTCTTGTATTTTTTCAGACAAGCATAGCTAGTTCTATTAATAGGACTTAGAAAGGAAAGTATCTGTATTTTGTGGATCTGTGGTTTGCAGACCTTATAGACTCTGATACATGGGGCATACATGGGGCATTATTTTATGCTATTTTTATTTTAGCATTTTTGTTTTTTATACCTAGGTATATATAAAAAGTAAAAAAAATAGTATGTTTATCATATTGTTTTTAATAGATCAATGTGCACCACACAAAATACTTTTTAAAATTGCGTCCCCTTTCCGTAATGGTCATTTTGATAAAAGGGGGCTATATAAAGATTATGATTGCCAATGACAGAGCTAGCAGCTCTGGGTGGCATGTGGTGGCTTTTAAAAAGGATTTATTTTGTTTTTATTTTTTTCACTTTGTGCCCCTCATAAGGTCATGTAAGACCTTTGGGGCGCATTTAACATTATTTTTTTTTCTTATTGCTGGTTTCTCTTGCAACTGGGACTGTCAGATTAGCTCTAGTTACAGGGGGAATACAACATCTAGACATGTTAGCAACACTCACTACAGTCTAACTACCAGAACTGATCTGGGTCTGCTAGGACACAACAGCTCGTGCAGATACCCGGCCTCCGGCATTGCCACTTCCTGATCTGTATATATGGAGCTCATTGAGCATTGTGGATACAGCAATGGAGACGACAGGGATGGTAGCCTCCCATAGCTGCAGAATTTCTGTCTAGCTGTCATCTCTGCAAGGATATATGGGAAGATTTTGCAGAGTTAAATGGGTTGTGTCTAGAGATGAGCGAGCATACTCCGGCTTGGTGTTCGTTCGAGTATTAGGGTACTCGTAAGTGCTCGCTGCTCGGACGAGTATCTCGCCATACTCGAGGAAATGGCAACTTCCGCATCGTGCTTTTTTGGCGCCTATAAACACAGCCAATCACAAGCCAGGAGACTCTGCGGTACACCCAGCATCACGTAGGGCCCTTACATGTCGATAGCAGGGGTTGGCTGGCCTGATCAGGTGACCCTGGAATATACTAGTGACTGCCCGCGGTGCTCGGCTCAGATGCCGTCTGGATGTCGTTAGGGATAGAGCTGCTGCCTTTCAGGGACAGTGTTAGGGCCTGAATTTAGTTCTCTGTTAGGCAGGAATCACCCACAAAGAACCCAACAGCCCTTCTAAGGGCTAGAAGAAATTTTTTTTTTTGTCTCCTGGCTTGGCTGGCTGGCTGGCACTAGTAGTGCAGCTATCGCCATATCTAACCCTGTTTTTTTTTTTATCTCAGTGATACAAATCCATTGCACAAAGCAGTGTGGAACCATTCTGTGTGTCACAGTTCAGCACACTCACTCCAATCCATATATACTGTCCAGGTGACACTTTCTGTACGTCACAGAATACAACCAAGTCATTTGCTACCAATAACATCTACAGCTTGATCCCAAAAACTCTCTGTGCGACATTTGTCTGGGTCGCAGTCTAAATAGCCACCGTTAACAGGGTGTCAGTCAGTTCTACCATAGTTCCTGCACGTCACGTTCCCAAAAAAACAAAATAAAAAAAAAATATAAAAAACAAAATAAAAAAAAAAATTTTTTCAGTTGTTTTAGCTCAGTGATACAAATCCATTTTACTCAGCTGCGTGTAACCTTTCTGTGTGTCACAGTTCAGCACACTCGCTCCGATCCGTATATACTGTCCAGGTGACACTTTCTGTACGTCACAGAATACAACCAAGTCATTTGCTACCAATATCATCTACAGCTTGATCCAGAAAACTCTCTGTGTGACATTTGTCTGGGTCGCAATCTAAATAAGCACCGTTAACAGGGTGTGAGTTAGGTCTCCGATAGTTCCTGCACGTCACGTTCCCAAAAAAACAAAATTTAAAAAAAAATATAAAAAACAAAATTAAAAAAAAAAAATTTTTCAGTTGTTTTAGCTCAGTGATACAAATCCATTTTACTCAGCTGCGTGTAACCTTTCTGTGTGTCACAGTTCAGCACACTCGCTCCGATCCGTATATACTGTCCAGGTGACACTTTCTGTACGTCACAGAATACAACCAAGTCATTTGCTACCAATATCATCTATAGCTTGATCCAGAAAACTCTCTGTGCGACATTTGTCTGGGTCGCAGTCTAAATAGCCACCGTTAACAGGGTGTCAGTCAGTTTGTGAAGGTGAGCAATAAGAAAAAACATGGAAATCTGTTACATCTCATCTTCTACATCTTATGTTATGCATTTAACAATCACCTTACCCAGATAACGTAACAAGATTGTTTTTAGCTTGGAACAGCTTACGCAAGATAGGCCTTCAGACAGAAGCACCTAGTTCCTGTTTTGAATGACGAAGAAAATATTAGTCAGCCAACGCCTGAATAAGACTGCGCAGATGCAAAAGAAACCTATTGTATACATATATCCTGTTTTGTGATTTCATAAATTTATGCTCTATGTCCAAAAAAGGTTATATATTCTGGACATCCAATTATAATATGGTATGGAGATACATGTGATTTGATAACCACTCCTAAATCACTCCTAAATCAGAGAATTAAAATGAGACAGTGCTTCCTGAAAATAAAGAGAAGTGTATGGGATTTCAAACCAGCAACATTCTGTGTGGTCTGGAGTTCTTAGCGTCGACGCATGCACTCAAAATCTAATTTGGACAGAGACAATCAATTGAAGTAAGGGATAAAAAAAAATATTTCCCTGACAGTGGTGCCGTGACTCGGATCGCTGGATTCAGAGTCCAGAGTGCTACTGCATGAATAATATAGCGACAGTTCAAATTACCTGCGGAGGTAATTACTACTCCAGATACTGGAAGTTGAGCACCCCCAGCACGTCCTATAATTTTGTCACATTCCATTTGAATGCGATCGCCACCTTGAGTTACAACTTGTTGGGCTATCCCACCAATGTGTCTAAGATGGGGTTTGTAGGATTTACTATTGCCACTGTTGATTGTTGTACAAGATCTCCTACAGCTATGATGAGGGGAGTTTCAATGTTCCAGATTGAAGTGGTCAAAACAGGTGTGTTGAACTGAACTTTAGGTTGTTTTGAGGTTTTCCTTGAAGTTATGTGTTTCATCCTAGATCGCGGTGTGATAGTCTTGTAAGAGCTAGGACTAGTGTCTTCTTCATCACTTCCCACTGTGTTCCATCCCGGTTCATAATCTTCTGTCTCATGTTTTATTTGTCCAGATTGTGGTGTTTCTTTATAATAGGGAGTAGTGGGGAGAGGATCAAAATCCATCAAATTAATTTCCTGATTATCTTGTTGTTCTTCTGATTGTAGTTCTTCCTTTGAAATTTGTTCTTCCCCTGAAACTTCAATTTGTGGATCTTCAGGGCGTATCATCATAATTGGAGATACATCAGAAGTAGGTATATAATAGGCCCCTAAGGAAGTAAGCAAGGGGTATAATGGCTGTGAAGCATTGGGTCTTGGTTGTAATATGATCTGAGGCACAGTGACTTTAACATGAGGTCTTCTGTTAACCACATCAGCAACATGGGTAGAATATGAAGTACCTGTATGCTTAGGTGTAGTGAGATGATCACTAGATAGATTGGGTACATTAAAATGGATACCCGTAGGGGGAGGTACCATGAGAGATTTACTGGAATTGGGTGTAGTAAAATGACTGCCAATAACAGGGAGTGTAGGTGTATCAAAATGGCCACCAGGTGATTGTTCAAGGGTTGGTGCAGAAGGGGAAGTGTCATTCGAAATTGCATTTGAAGATAAACATGGTGGGGCAGGGTCTGGGCGTCCCTTACCACAATCTACACAGTATTCCGCTGAGGGCGGGTTTTGTTGACCACAATTGGGACATTCCCAGCATTTGGGACCGTCGCCATTATAGGGCGGTGGTGGCTGTTTCATAATACAATACATATACGCAGTTGTATTCCCTTTCTTATCTTTACATTCAATTTCCACAAAATGTTCTTTAGCAATCTCACAAGCTGTTCGATGCCAAGCCTGAGCAGCGAGGAGCAAACCATGATCTTGCAACATTCCTCTGTGCTCTTTCAATGCTTTAGTCCACATATGAATTTGTAATCTGCCTCTCTTATGCATATTACATATTTTCATTAATTTTTTCACATCATTAACATGACTTTTCCCCTCTCTGTTCATTACAAGCTGTATTGGACTTTCATATTGTTCACATGGGGTCCTGGACCCAAGAGCAGCTTGTAATTTTTTCATACTTATGTTTATTCTTTCTTTTCAGATTCTCTCAGTTTGCACATGTGACTAGTTTCCCTATTTCGTGCTTTTGAGTGAGACAGAGCACACGACTGCACTGAGACTGGTCTTTCCAGTCTCAGCCCTCAAATTGCACGTCACATTCCCAAAAAAACAAAATTTAAAAAAAAATATCATCTACAGCTTGATCCAGAAAACTCTCTGTGTGACATTTGTCTGGGTCGCAATCTAAATAAGCACCGTTAACAGGGTGTGAGTTAGGTCTCCGATAGTTCCTGCACGTCACGTTCCCAAAAAAACAAAATTAAAAAAAAAAATATAAAAAACAAAATTTAAAAAAAATATATTTTTTCAGTTGTTTTAGCTCAGTGATACAAATCCATTTTACTCAGCTGCGTGTAACCTTTCTGTGTGTCACAGTTCAGCACACTCGCTCCAATCTGTATAATCTGTCCAGGTGACACTTTCTGTACGTCACTTAATTCTACCAGACTGAACAAGTTTGTGGGTTTCAGTACACCAGGCCCGTTTAATTTTTTTTTTTTATATCATACACTTATATACAAAAAATGTTGAACCCCAGGGCTAAGGGTCGAGGACGAGGGCGTGGGCGTGGGCATTCAATTACTGCAGGGGGCAGAGGCCGTGGTCCTGGGCAGGGTGAGACAGTACCTGCTGATGAGGGAGCAGGGGAATTCCGCAGAGCTACACTCCCTAGCTTCATGTCTCAACTTACAGGGACACGTGGTAGAGGACTGTTGAAACCACAACAGTGCGAACAGCTGATCTCGTGGATTGCGGACAATGCTTCAAGTAATTTGTCCACCAGTCAGTCTTCCACGCAGTCCACCCACGTTACCCAAGGGAGCACTCCTATGGCTCCTCCACCTCAACCTCCTTCCCCCCAGTCTGCCCCTCCCAGGAAAATTTGGAATGCGATCCGGCATACTCTCAGGAACTGTTTTCTGGACCCTTCCCAGAGTCACAAACCACTTCTCAGGTTGCTGCTGACCTCGTTCCCGATGCCCAAGTTTTCCAACTGTCGCAGTCTGTGGGTGATGATGATGATGATGACAATGTTGACTTAGTGGAAGAAGTTTGTAAAGAGGTGTCGGACGATGAGGAGACACGGTTGTCAGACAGTGGTGAAGTTGTTGTTAGGGGAGGAATTCCGAGGGGGGAGCAGACTGAGGAATCGGAGGATGACGAGGTGACTGACCCAAGCTGGGTTGATATGCCGAGTGAAGACAGTGCTTCTGAGGCGGAGGCGAGTGCTGCACCAGAACAGGTTGTAAGAGGCAGTGGTGTGGCCAGAGGGAGAAGCAGGGCCAGAGCTGGTGCATCATTAGCAACTGTTTCACGTAGTGAAGCTCCCGTGGCAAGGCCTAGATGTTCGCAAGTCTGGAGGTTCTTTAAAGAAAGTGAGAATGACCGACGGACTGTGGTGTGCAACCTGTGCCACACCAGGATCAGCAGGGGTGCCACCACTACTAGCCTAACCACCACCAGCATGCGCAGGCATATGAGTGCTAAACACCCCACTCAATGGAACCAAGGCCGTTCACCACCTCCTGCGGGTCACACCACTGCTCCTTCCCCTGTGTCACTCGCTGCCTCTGCTAGTCAAACCCCTGCGTCACTCGCTGCCTCTGCTAGTCAACCCCTTGCCCAGGACCCCGGCACGAGCGCCTCCCGCTGGAAAACCACACCTTCGCCTCCACGATCCTCCACAGTGTCCACCAACGTGTCCCAGCGCAGCGTTCAGCTGTCTTTACAGCAGACGCTGGAGCGCAAGAGGAAATACAGTTCCACCCACCCACATGCCCAAGCCCTCAACGTCCACATCTCCAAATTGCTTAGCCTGGAGATGCTGCCCTATAGGCTGGTAGAGACCGAGGCCTCTCGAAATCTCATGGCGGTGGCTGCCCCTCGGTATTCCGTCCCCAGCCGCCACTATTTTTCCCGATGTGCCGTCCCAGCCCTACACCAGCACGTGTCACAGAACATCATCCGTGCCCTGACCAACGCTGTTTCTGAGAAGGTCCACCTAACCACGGACACGTGGACAAGTGCTGCCGGGCAGGGACACTATATTTCACTGACGGCACATTGGGTTAACTTGGTGGAGGCTGGGACCGAGAATGACCCTGGGGCCGCTCATGTACTGCCCACACCGAGGATTGCGGGGCCTACCTTGGTCACGGTCTCTCAGACGTACTATGCCTCCTCCTCCTCCGACCCCTCCTCCTCCTCACCGAATTACCATCCGTGGGCACGGCGCCTTCAGTCGGTAGCTCTAGGCGCAGCAGCAGTGCCGTGGGTAAGCGCCAGCAGGCGGTGCTCAAACTGCTGAGCTTAGGTGACGAAAGGCACACAGCCCAAGAGCTGTTACAGGGCATCACGGCGCAGACCGATGTGTGGCTGGCACCGCTGAACCTCAAGCCAGGCATGGTTGTGTGTGACAACGGGCGTAACCTGGTGGCGGCTCTGCAACTCGGCAGACTGACACATGTGCCATGCCTGGCCCACGTGTTCAATCTAATAGTTCAGCGGTTCCTCAAGACATACCCCAATCTGTCTGATTTGCTCACCAAGGTGCGCCGCATCTGTGCGCATTTCCGCAAGTCGACCACAGATGCTGCCACTCTCAAGGCAGCGCAGCGCCGCCTACAACTGCCCGCTCACCGACTGTTGTGCGACGTGCCCACGAGATGGAATTCCACATTAAACATGTTATCCAGAGTTTACCAGCAGCACAGAGCGATTGTAGACTGCCAGATGTCATCTTCCACCAGAACTGGTAGTCAGGTCTCTCAGATTCCTCAAGTCTACAATGAGGAGTGGACGTGGATGTCTGATATCTGCCAGGTGTTGAGCAACTTTGAGGAGTCAACACAGATGGTCAGCGGCGATGCCGCCATTATCAGCCTCACCATCCCGCTGCTTTGCCTGTTGAAAAACTCACTGCTCAGCATCAAGTCGGATGCTTTGCGCTTGTCACAAGAGACGGTGGAGGAAGATACGTCGCTTGATAGCCAGAGCACCCTCCGGTCTGTTTCTCAGCGCGTATCGGAGGAGGGGGATGAGGATGAGGAGGAAGAGGAGGAGAATGTCGGCGAGACAGTAGAGGGTACCAGTGCTCAGTCCTTAACTCTTGAGCGTGTATGGGCTGAAGAGGAGGACTTGGAGGAGGAGGAGGAGGAAATGGAGAGTCAGGCCAGTGAGGAGAGGGAATTCTTGCGTGTTGGGACTCTGGCGCACATGGCAGACTTCATGTTAGGCTGCCTATCCCGTGACCCTCGCGTTAGAAGAATTTTTTCAAACACCGATTACTGAGTGTTCACTCTCCTGGACCCACGGTACAAGCAGAACCTTTCCACTCTCATCCCTGCAGAGGAAAGGAGTATGAGAGTGAATAGATATCAACAGGCCCTGGTGCACAAGCTGAAACAATTCTTCCCATCTGACGCCGCTAGCGGCAGAGGGCATGGTTCTGTAGGCCAAGTAGCAGGGGAGAGGAGGCGAGCAGGCAGCTTGTCCAGCACTGGCAGGGGAACGCTCTCCAAGGCCTTTGCCACTTTTATGTCACCCCAGCAAGACACTGTCACCTGTCCCCAGTCTAGGCAGAGTAGGGGGGAGCTGTACAGAAAGATGGTGAGGGAGTACCTAGCTGACCATACCAACGTCCGTAGCGATCACTCTGCTCCATACAACTACTGGGTTTCAAAGCTGGACACGTGGCCTGAACTGGCGCTGTACGCCTTGGAGGTGCTGGCCTGCCCTGCTGCTAGCGTGCTGTCAGAGCAGGTATTCAGTGCAGCTGGTGGCGTCATCACCGATAAGCGTACACGCCTGTCAACTGACAGCGCTGACAGGCTGACGCTTATTAAAATGAACAAAGCCTGGATTTCACCGGAATTCAATCCCTCCTCCGGGGGAAAGCAGCTAAAGATTTAAATAACTTATGTATCCGATTCCTGTTCTCTACTCCTCCTCCTCCTCCATATCGTCTTTGCCTAACGCTGACCCAAAAAACGCCATTTTTTAGAGGTCCAACTTGCACTCTTTTAGCACAATTTTTCAGGAGGGCCCCCTACAGGCCCTCTATTCAAACAATTTTTCCAGAGGTCCACCTACAGGCCCTCTCTTCAAACAATTTTTCAGGAGGGCCCCCTACAGGCCCTCTATTCAAACAATTTTTCCAGAGGTCCACCTACAGGCCCTCTCTCCAAAAATTTTTTCCGGAGGTCCACCTACAGGCCCTCTCTTCCAAACAATTTTTTCCGGAGTTCCACCTACAGGCCCTTTGTCAAACAATTTTTCCGGAGTTCCACCTACAGCCCTCTCTCCAAACAATTTTTCCGGAGGTCGCACCTACAGGGCCCCGCTCTCCAATTCTAGTTTCCCAGTTTTATTTGCGCAACTGCCATACATTTTTTATTTTTAAGGATAGCGGTGAAAATAAATATTACTTGCGAATCTATTAATGCCCAACTTTGGATACGGTTAAGCAAGTAGGAAGACCAAACACTTGGCTGCCCACGAGGGTTTCCGCAAATTCCTGGTCCACGCCAGCAAATTCCCTTGTCCACAATGTCAAGGAGGTCGAGGTTCTGATTGATGAAAGCAACAAGTTCCTTCATGCTACTTGAAATCTGCCTGACAAAGTCTCCATCTAAGAACCTACAGACAATTGCGGAGAGAGCAGCACAGCTCGCCATCGAAAGTTGACGAACCCCAATGCAGACTTGCGCAGAGAAGATCACGAATAAAATATCTCTGTGGTTATTTGTGCTAAATAAAAGTTAAATAAACCCCCCAAAAATTTATCTGTTCCTGTGCCTGATCCACCCAAGTTGAATCTGTCCCATCATGAGAAATTCCCCCCAAGGAGTCCCCACTGTAACTTGCTTCCCATACAACTACCTCACCCCCCGACACCTGTGTCTCGCCATTGTCCACCACCTCCTCAGACAACACTGGTAAATCCCCACTGTCAGCACACGGAAAAGCAAAAGGTCTTGCGAATTAGGGCAGAGAATGTTCTGGGCTAGCACATCAGGGAAGGGGTGACTATGGGGTTCCAGGGAGTACGTGACCACATGCAATATCCATTTAAAAGTCATGCCACACTTGATCTAGCTCATAATTGACAATTGTACCGGTTGATGCTAAATTTTTAAGTTGGGGTCCTGTGTCGTCATTCTAACTCCATCCGGCTGTTGTCACCACCACACACGCTAGCCCCAGGGGGCACTCCCCCTGGCTCTTCCAGCTCAACCTCCTTCCCCCCAGCCTGCCCCCCCACCTACAGGCCCTCTCTCCAATTCCAGTTTCCAGTTTTATTTGCGCAAACTGCATACATTTTTATTTTTGGGATAGGTGTGAAAAATAATATTACTTGCGAATCTATATTGCCCAACATTGGATACGGTAGCAAGTAGAAGACCAAACACATGCTGCCCACAGGGTTCCGCAAATTCCTGGTCCACCCGCAAATTCCTTGTCCACAATGTCAAGGAGGTCGAGGTTCTGTGGATGAGCAACAAGTCCTTCTGTACTGAAATCACCGACAAAGTCTCCATCTAAGAACCTACAGACCATTGGGGAGAGAGCGGCACAGCTCGCCATCAAAGTGACGAACCCCAACGCCAGACTGCGCAGAGAAGATAACAAATAAATATCTCTGTGGTTATTTGTGCTAAATAAAAGTTAAATAAACCCCCCAAAAAATTCATCTGTTCCTGTGCCTTATCCACCCAAGGTTGAATCTGTCCCATCATGAGAAATTCCCCCCCCAAGGAGTCCCCACTGTAACTTGCTTCCCATACAACTACCTCACCCCCCGACACCTGTGTCTTGCCATTGTCCACCACCTCCTCAGACAACACTGGTAAATCCCCACTGTCAGCACACGGAAACAGCAAAAGGTCTTGCGAATTAGGGCAGAGAATGTTCTGCGCTAGCACATCAGGGAAGGGGTGAACTATGGGGTTCCAGGGAGTACGTGACCACATGCAATATCCATTTAAAAGTCATGCCAACACTTGATCAATCTCATAATTTACGACTGTACCGGTTGATGCTAAATTTTTAAGTTGGGGTCCTGTGTCGTCATTCTAACTCCATCCCGGCTGTTGTCACCACCACACACGCTTGCCCAGGGGCACTCCTCCTGGCTCTTCCAGCGAAACTTCCTTCCCCCCCAGCCTGCCCCCCCCACCTACAGGCCCTCTCTCCAAACAATTTACGTCTTTGTCCTATCTTTCTCTCTCTCC
>ONZH01028585.1:0-58078 GCA_900303285.1 Rhinella marina
CAAAAAAAATAGAACATGTCCTATTATTGTGCGCATTACGGACAAGGATAGGACTGTTCTGTTAGGGGCCGGCTGTTCCATTCCGCAAAATACGAAATGCACATGGACGTCATCCGTATTTTTTTTGCGGATCAGTTTTTGCGGACCAGAAAATACATACAGTCGTGTGAACAAGCCCTAATAGGAAATTTTTTATTTTTTTGGGGGAATGGAAATATGGACATACGGAAACGGAATGCACGCAGAGTAACTTCCGTTTTTTTTGCGGATCCATTGAAATGAATGGTTACCGTATACAGACCACAACATTTAAAAAAAAAAAAAAAAACAGAACGGACAAGGAAAGAAAATCCGTTCGTGCGCATGAGGCCTTGGGCTAATAGTAATAAAAAGACCTGAAAAATACACAAAAATTGCAAAAAAAGGTAAAAAAATTTACTTTTTTAATGTTATTAATATTAATAAATAAATAGATATTTTAATAAATAATTAGACTAGATCTAAGCATATCGTAAAATAAGAATTTATTGAGAACTTATAATAACTATATAATAACTCATAATTTTTTTTTAATTGTCATAATAATAACTAAAAAAAACAGCTGAACACAAATTGGAAACTATACTTACACCAAAAAAAGACATAAAATAATTAAAATTCCCACCTTCATTGTTCTAATACCACTTCTATGTGAAAGTAAGAAAATGTAAAAAAAAAGAAATTACAACAAAATTACAAAAAGTTTTTTACAACTCCGAGTAATAGAATCATTCCTTACATGTATCCGTAATTTAATGAGATGTAAGAACAATAATGGTGACGTTAAATATAATATTTCAAAGCGAATCCTAAAAATATAAAATCTAAAATAATAATAATAATAAGATAAACAACATAAAAAACTATTGGAGAGAAAAACATGTAAATTAAAATAAAATCAGTTAAAAAAACTTAAAATTACCCACAAGCAAAACCACCCCAAAAAATTAAAAACGTCTCCGCGACAAATAACAGGACTATACAATAACAATAATCACCACGAAAAATAAAATGCCAAGACGCCCCGACCGCCCCTCCCCCAGACAGCGTGTAAGGCGCATTATGGGGCCTCACGGCTTGAGAAACGCACGGACGACTTCCTCCGCCAGGAAGGGGTCATTAAAGATTGCTGGAAGGAGTTAATGATTTCTCGGGGTTCTCTGGGAAGGGTCGGGGGTGAAAGATTCATCCGTGTCCTCCAGAAACTACAACTGACCCTGGAGAGAAGAAAACCAAAAACCTAAAAAAATCTGTGGCTCTCTGTAGATAGGACGTTACAATGAGTGGACTGAGTAATGATGGGGGGGGCAGGCCACAGTATTAGGGTTCCCGGGTGATGTCGGAAATCACCAGACCCCGGGAACGGCAGAATTTACTGTAGAGGAACCTGAAAGTAACAATATCACTACAACTAATAAATGTCCTCAGGACCCATCAATAATATCTAATTGGTGAGAACCCCGACTCCTGGAGTCATCATTAATCTAGAGATGAGCGAATCTTCAAACATTTACTTCGGCGAATAATCGACGAATTTATAACAAGATTCGTTCTTAATACGAATTTTTTCAGTCGAAGTTGCATTAAAAAATAATCGTTGTTCTGTGAACATTCCTACACAAATTACAAACATACAGCCTAAGTGTTGTTAAAAGTATGCTACTGAACTGAATACGTAAGCATTAGCGTCAAAGTGCATACAAATCCTTAACGTACTATTGACTTGCGATACAGCAAAGACATAATTATCCAAACATTTTAGTGCATCCAATTTCAAAGGCTCAGATATACGCTTGAGTCTCTCCTCCTGGCTGCTTGGCATAAAACACTGGAACACAGTCCAAAATACAATTGTAATCCACGTGAGGCAATTTTGTAATCCAAACAGGTGAGGTGTAATCCACATGGATGATATCAAATAGCAGAAAGGGGGCTCCCAAATAAACTGAGAAGGGGGCAAAAGGAAAATAGGCGCACTTAGGTAGAACTGGGAATTTTCTGCAGAATGGGGGGGGAGTCCTGACAAGCCATGTCCATCTGGGTGAGAGTCAAACAGGGGCAATAAAAACAACATAAATAAAAAACATGTGCCAACTATCTCTCACCCGTCAGGTGCAGTCCATGTTGTGGCTCCCATAGGTCCAGTCCAGACCATGATGAGGTGTTATTTAAATCAGCCAGACAGTGACAGCCAGTTGCAGATGGGTTCCTCAGATGAGGGACCTGAAGTCCTCCTCGCTGCTACTGCTTCTAAATGACATAAGAGGACGCTCCTGCCTCCTGTAGGCCAGGCTGGCTGCCGTGGTTGAGCTCCACTGCCCTCTACTGCTTGAATTGGGACCTGACCGATTGGTCACACTGGTGAGCGCTACTGCCACTTGAGCCTTCACCTTTCCGGATCCTACTGCCGGGACAGCAGAGGTAAGGACTTCTGGCTGCAGCGATTCAGGCTAGGCTGAACCCAAGGAAGAACCGCCAGCTCCCTGGGCTGCTACTGATGCCATTTTCCATGGTAGCTGGTAATGGATCACAGTGGGCTGGAAAGTGAAGGATGAGGTAGTCAGCTGACACAGGTGAAAGGACTGTGGTGGTGGTGGTGGCAATCCAGGGATCAGAGGCTCCAGTTGTAGCTGTGGTTTCGCTCTGAAACGGAGGGTGCCATCTGCTGTCTCTTGTAGGCAGCGCACGTGTCCTGCAGCTGCTGGATCCTTCAGCCAGGTCTCGGCTGGCGATGCAGGGACCAGGGGCTTGGTCAGTAACGTTACCCCGGTAGCAAAGTGGCCTTTCAGGGATGCCATGGGGATATATTCGACCTGATCCCCACGTATAGGCTGTGACGGGCTTGGGGCAGGTACGGCCGTTTAACAGACCTGCGGTACATGAAGTACTCCTCCTCGTCCTTGTCGCCTGCAAGGAAGCCACTGCTTCTCTCCACCGAAAACCGGATGACGGTTCCTTTGCAACGTTCCAGCGTAGGGTCTCCCGGCCTCGGATGGTTAAGCACTTGGATGACCTAATCCTCCACCGATTTCTTGTAGTCCCATAGGGTCTGGACGTGGGCTGTCACTTATGCAGGCACAATGGGATTCTGCCGCATGGAAGGTGTTCTCTGCCTGGGAGGTGGAGTGGATGCTCCAGCCGCCTCCGCCGCACCAGCCAGCATGGCGGACACCTCCGGTGCCCGTGCGATTCTCGGGGGTCACTTGTGCCACTCTGATCTCTTTGGGCCTCTCCTGTGGTTCGGGGTGGCTACCCCACACCATCTCTCCCCACTTTGGACGTAGTTGGTGCGCCATGCTGTCTTGTTCATTGCTGGCTTGAACAAAAAGTTCCCGGTGGGCCGGGCTGGTTTTTCCCGCTTCTGAGGGAGGCGTATGATCACTTTCCGGCTCTTGAGGGGGCTTATTGTCATTTTTCTGCTTCAGGGGGCAAGAAGAATGCGTACGTAGTGTTAGCGTACAAAATTTTAATAACATTTAATATCCGTACGAAGCGAATCTGAAAAAAATCCGGATTCGCTTTGGAGTAGGAAATAAGGAGGATTCGTAACGAATATACGAGGCGGCGAATAGATTAGCTCATCTCTACACCAATCATTTAGAAACTCCGAAACACTGACGCTTGGGGTACAGGATAATGACACTGACATAGGGTGACAGAACACCCCAATAAGCACACTGACATTTGTGGTACAAGACAGTGGCACAGTGTTCTCATGGTTAGGATTTCTGTTATTTTCTAGTTCTGTTTTTCCTGGATTTCCTTCTCATGGAGTTGAAGGCTTTGAGCCCACTGAGTGCTCTCTGTGAAGCTGCCAGCTCTGAGCTCAGTGGGTGTTCCCCATGGAGTTGTAGGCTCTGAGCTCAGTGGGTGTTCCCCATGGAGTTGCACTCTCTGATCTTAGTGGGTGTTCCCCATAGAGTTGTAGGCTCTGAGCTTAGTGGGTGTTCCCCATGGAGTTGTAGGCTCTGAGCTTAGTGGGTGTTCCCCATGGAGTTGTAGGCTCTGAGTTCAGTGGGTGTTCCCCATGGAGTTGTAGGTTCTGAGCTAAGTGGGTGTTCCCCATAGAGTTGTAGGCTCTGAGCTCAGTGGGTGTTCCCCATGGAGTTGTAGGCTCTGAGCTCAGTGGGTGTTCACCATGGAGTTGTAGGTTCTGAGCTCAGTGGGTGTTCACCATGGAGTTGTAGGTTCTGAGCTCAGTGGGTGTTCACCATGAAATTGAAGGCTCTGAGCTCAGTGAGTATTCCCCATGAAATTGAAGGCTCTGAGCTCAGTGGGTGTTCTCTTGAAGCCATTGCATTTAGTTTCTGACTTGGGTGGGGGCATGGACTTAATAGTTCTTCATTGATACCATATTTTCAGAGTGAAATATATCACTATCATTTACCCTCATGATTAGCTCTGCTTTCCCAGATTTTCCTCCGATGAAACTGCAGGCTTTGAGCTCAGTGGGTGTTCTCCAGGAAGCTGCAGGCTGTGAGATCAGTGAGTGTTCTCCAGGAAGCTGCGGGCTGTGAGCTCAGTGGGTATTCTCCAGGAAGCTGCGGGCTGTGAGCTCAGTGGGTATTCTCCAGGAAGCTGCAGGCTGTGAGATCAGTGAGTGTTCCTTGTGAAGCCATTGCATCAACTTTCTGACTTGGGTGGGTGCAGGGGACTCCATAGTTCTTCACTGACATCATATTTTTAGTGTAATACAATAATTTTCCTCATGATTAGTATTTTATTTTCTAGTCCTGTTTTTCCAGATGTTGTTGTGATGGAGCTGCAGGCTCTGAGCTCACTAGGTGTTCTCCATGAAGATGCAGGCTCTTAGCCTAGTGGGTGTTTCTCTTGAAGCTATTGCACCTAGTTTTGACTTGGATGGCGGCATGAGACTTCATAGTTCTCCACTGATACCATAGTTTCAGATTAACATATTTTACTACAATTCATCCTCATGGTTATTATTTATTTTTCTTATCGTGCTTTCCCCGATAGTTTTCGGATGGAGCTGCAGTCTTTGAGCTCAGTGAGTGTTCCCCGTGAAGCTGCAGGCTGTGAGCTCAGTGAGTCATTCCATGAAGCTGCAGGCTGTAAGCTCAGTGAGTGTTCCCCGTGAAGCTTCAGGCTGTGAACTCAGTGAGTCTTTCCATGAAGCTGCAGGCTGTGAGCTCAGTGCGTGTTTCCATGAAGCTGCAGGCTGTGAGCTCAGTGAGTGTTTCCATGAAGCTGCAGGCTGTGAGCTCAGTGCGTGTTTCCATGAAGCTGCAGGCTGTGAGCTCAGTGAGTGTTCCCCGTGAAGCTGCAGGCTGTGAGCTCAGTGAGTGTTTCCATGAAGCTGCAGGTTGTGAGCTCAGTGCGTGTTTCCATGAAGCTGCAGGCTGTGAGCTCAGTGCGTGTTTCCATGAAGCTGCAGGCTGTGAGTTCAGTGAGTGTTTCCATGAAGCTGCAGGTTG
Organism: Rhinella marina; assembly: GCA_900303285.1. Classification (NCBI taxonomy): domain Eukaryota; kingdom Metazoa; phylum Chordata; class Amphibia; order Anura; family Bufonidae; genus Rhinella; species Rhinella marina. The sequence continues at coordinate 5,475 of ONZH01028585.1, forward strand.
TGAGCTCAGTGCGTGTTTCCATGAAGCTGCAGGCTGTGAGTTCAGTGCGTGTTTCCATGAAGATGCAGGCTGTGAGCTCAGTGAGTGTTTCCATGAAGCTGCAGGTTGTGAGCTCAGTGCGTGTTTCCATGAAGCTGCAGGCTGTGAGTTCAGTGAGTGTTTCCATGAAGTTGCAGTCCTTGAGCTCATTGGGTGTTCCCCCTTAAGCTGAAGACCCTGAGCTCAGACGACGGTGTTCCCTGTAAAGATGGTGGATCACATAACCCTGAGAGGGGGGGACTTGTCTTGATTGGCTCTGAGACTAACAGAAAGCCTTTGAGCTAATGAGGGGCATGATTTTGGAAGGTCCTTTAGCTTCTGGGCTGGAGAGAAGCCATTCAAAGCACAGCTTGTCATCTGAGAGCATATATCTTGGCTGTGTCTGACAAAAAGCAGTTACAGACACAAGCCAGTAATCTAGGTATGGAAGGGAGAGTATAGGGACAGTGTAGAGATAATTTTATTAGATAGCTTTAATCAATAGGTAGAAAAGTCTTATTACAGCTGCTGGCCGGTGAAAAGTTCATATTGCACTGCAAATTCTGCAATCAAAAAACATCCTCAACAACATCAGTTTTTGTAACTGAACAGCCACCAGCCCTTTTTGTGAAAACCTTGTTTTTACAGTTGATAATTGTTTTATAGGCATATTGCCAGCACCAGCATCACTAGCATACTGACTGCAAATACTGCGCAAATGCCCAGCAATAAAAAACAAAAACTGTTTAAATTTTTCTACTGTGTATAATTGAGCACTTTACCAGATTTCAGTGCACCAATAGCAGTGTGTTTGTAGAAGGGAGCATATAATTGTGTTTCTTTTAATTACAAAAACAGATGCAATTTTGCTACTGTGTATAATAAAGCAGGGCATTAATTGTACTTCTGTGGTACAAAAAAAATATTTCAATTTGGCTACTGCTTGGGGAACCACTGTGCAAAGTAACATGTTTAACGTTGGATAAAACCCTAAGGGGCCGTTCAGAAGGCCGTGATATTGCAGGTCAGCAAAAATGCGCAATTTGCGGAACACACATTGCCGGCACCCCATAGAAGATGCCTATTCTTGTCTGCTGTTGCGGACAGGAATAGGACATGTTCTATAATATTTTTTGTGGAGCCGCGGCTCGGCAAGATCGCAAGACAGCCATAGAAGTGAACGGGCCCGCACCTATTCCGCAATACCCTAAGGGTATTATTCTGGCACCTCCCTGGTATTCACCCTTTATATCCCTGGACAGGGATGTGGACTTCGCTGTGGCTGAGCGACCAGGCTGCTACCTCTTGGGATGGTCCCAGTGCATTGGCAGCTGACCTGCAGAGGTCATAAACATTGGTGAAAATGAAACAGGCATAGCACAAAACACGGAGCAGCGGCAGATGAACAGATGAGGAACCCATGCAGATGGATACAGGAACCTGTTCACACTCTGTAAAAGCTGACACAGAATGCACAGGAGTCAGATATACAAACTTTGGGAATATTGACACATAGACTTCAGGAATTACTTACCATCTCTGTGGAAGGAAGCACAAGACGTTCCCACTGTCGCTACAGGACACAGTACAGACACAGTGGTACATGAATACAGCCAATGGAGGGCATTTTTGGTGGCTGCCCAGGGCCCAAGGCTCCTGGGGGGGCCCATGGCAGCCAAAAATGCCCATCAATATTCCTGGGCAAACATCTAGGGCTGAGGAGCTGGATATTTTACCCAGTGCCCTGCATTTAAATACAGCAGCGTGGTACAGGAACCCATGTCTCCCATCTTTCACTGTCGTAGGGCGAAGGCACTAGGCCTTAAGACTATGGTTCCGTAGAGTGGTATAGATGGTCGCAATCCAATGACATCATCACATAATGCCTGTTCTGGGTCTTATGCAGTGTAATGATGCCATCGCGACTGCCTCTGTCAGGAAGCAAGTGGCGCAATGACATCATTTCCACTACCCACTCTGGGATCAGGCAACTAAGGTTTCAGACTGGAAGAGGCTTGTGGCTTGGGGTCTACATGGCAGATGGTGGGAATGAGGTGAGTATTTAGATTTTTTATTTGATCATTTATACTGGGGGCAGTACGGGGGAAATAAGAACTTATAGGGGCACTATTGGGGCAATAAGAAGTACTAAAAGCACTACTGGGGTGATAAAAACTACTGGAAGCACTACTTGGGCAATAAGAACTACTGGGAGACTATTGGGTCAATAAGAACTACTAGGTTTGTTACCGGGGCAATAAGAACTACTGGGGGCACAACTGGGGCAATAAGAACTACTGGGGGAACAACTGGGGCAATAAGAATTACTGGAAGACTACTGGGTCAATAAGAACTACTAGAGTCAGTACTGGGGCAATAAGAACTACTGGGCACATTACTATGGCAATAAGAACTACTGGGCACACTACTGGGGCAATAAGAACTACTACGGTTGCTACTGGGGCAATAAGAACTACTGGGAGCACTAATAAGGCAATGAGACCCACTAGGGTCACTACTGGGCCAATAAGAACTACTGGGAGCACTACTGGGGCAATAAGAACTACTGGGAGACTACTGGGTGAATAAGAACTACTGGAAGACTACTGGGTCAATAAGAACTACTACAGTTGCTACTGGGGCAATAAGAACTACTGGGAGCACTACTGGGGCAATAAGAACTACTGGGAGCACTACTGGGGCAATAAGAACCACTAGGGTCACTACTGGGGCAATAAGAACTACTGGGAGACTATTGGGTCAACAGGGGGCATTATAAGTACTGTGGGCACTATAGGGGGACAAAGCAACTACTGGGGTTGCTACGAGAGCATTATATCTTCTGAGGGTACTATAAATGGCATTATTACTACTGTGGCCACTATAGAGGGGCTTTATTACTACTGGGGGCACTGTAGGGGGCATTTATTATTACTTGCGGCATTTTTTGGGTATTTATCACTATTGGGGACAGTATGTGTGCATTATAACCACTGAGGGTACTGTCGGGGGCTTTTTATTAGTGTTCACAATATGGAGGGAATTACAACTAATGGGGGAACTCTGGTAGGACCTTTGGGAGCATTTTGGGGATGATCTGTGCGGTACTACTGTTCTCTTTAGTATACAGTATTTAGGGGAACAGTAAGCACAGTACTGGGGGTAGCAGAAGGATGATAGAACTGTGTTATCAAGAGGGGGAGGATGATGGAAAATTGAGGAAACTAAGATGTCTGTGTAGCAAACTCTGCAGAGATAAGACATTGCTGAAATAAGTCATCATGGCGGTCTGCTTCCAAGGAGAAGATGAGGAAAGAGAACGTCTACATCAGAGGAGACATCACTGCATGTAATGGTATGTGCCGCTGTATTCCCCTGTAATTAAGAATTTTGCATACCCACTGAGTTATTCAATAAAATGTATCTGAATGGCGCCACCTGCTGTTCTTTGACCTGCTCACTGAGAAGGCCGCACATGCTCAGTTCCATCCTTCAACTGCCTCCTGAGTTGTGATAGGGAGGGCATGGACACGCCCCCTTAACTGCAGCAGAAAAGACACTCCCCTTGAGCTTAATATAAATCTAGCAGATCAATGAATGTGGAGATCTCTGGATCCATGTGAGGTACAGGGCTGGTTCTAGCTTTGTTAGAATGAGGTTGTCACGTATTATATGATGTCTGACTTTTATTTCTTACATTAGTCATGGGAGAACCCCTTTAATAGAGATGAGCGAATCTATTCACCGCTTCGTAGATTCGTTACGAGTCTTCGTTATTTCCTACTCCAAAGCAAATCCAGATCGTTTCAGATTCGCTCCGTACGAATCTTAAATGTTCTTAAATCTTTGTACGCTAACGCTACGTAGGCATCTGATGATTTGTACGCTAACGCTACGTAGGCATCCGATGATTTGTACGCTAACGCTACGTAGGCATCTGATGATTTGTACGCTAACGCTACGTAGGCATCTGATGATTTGTACGCTAACGCTACGTAGGCATCTGATGATTTGTATGCTAACGCGTACGGATTCAGTTAAGTAGCGTACTTTTACTGTATGTTCGTTATTTGTGCGAAAATGTTCACGGTGGATGGGTTAGGGCAGCAAAAAGCCCGGAAAAAACCCAGTCACCTGACCTAGGGGGAAGGGCTTGCTCTGATTGTCCCATAGGATAAACAAGTTACATCACTTGTGCTGCGTCTGCTGAGACGAGCAGAAGCTTGTGAAAGACAAAGAACTATGTTCTGTAACTTCTGTTGTTGTCCTGGGCACCATTACAGATATCAGGGCTAGTCCAGGGCTAGTGCAGAGCTAGTAATATTAATCAGGCAGGGAGAGTGAGGGAGGAGACAGGGAGAGAGATCTGATTGCCTGCCACAGTCAAGTGAAAATGTTTGGTACTGTAAAACAGAAGGGTTCCACAGAAGTTTGCCATCATAATCCTAGCGGTCCATCACCTTGACCATATATTTAAGCTCTCTAGAGCTAAATGCTGATGAACGCCTGAATGCCATATTGAAAACTTTACTCTGCCCCTGAGGACTGTACGCTGCGGCATAGCGTTGTGCGTGCGTATTATGCAATCGCGAGACAATAGTACGCTAAGGATTCGTACGCACTTTGTATGCTCATGCGTATGTATTTAGTTCAGTAGCGTACTTTTAACAACGCTTAGACTGTATGTTCGTTATTTGTGTGGGAATGTTCGCAGAATACGGCCAGAATAACAAATATTTTTTAAACCAACTTCGACCGAATAAATTTGTATTGAGAACAAATCTTTTTATAAATTTGTTGAATATTCGCCGAAGCAAAAATTTGAAGATTCAGTTATCTCTACCCTTTAATAAAGCAGGTTCATTCCACAGGTAGTATTACCTTTGTAAATTGTCAATACCAGTGTGCATTGTGTTTGTTGAAGGGGAATTTATTAGCACCTCTGTCTGTAAATTACCAAAATAAATTCTTGCAATTGTTACAGTTTAATATTCTGTTTATAGGCTATACAGAAGAGTGGAAAATGACAGACCCATGCCTCATCATCCCAAAGTCAGAATGTGGGTAGTAGCAGCAGCAGCACCAGACATCCGGCCAGTAGTAGTGATAGCAGTGGTGGTAGACTGACGAGTTAGAGCTGTAGGTGTTGGTCTTTTGTAAGGGCTGCATGTTTAGCTGGAACATAATGCATTGCTTCTAATTGTACCAGCTCTAAGCCCTTCAAGTTGGCTTTATTCCTGTCCATACTGAGGGGTTGTAACACAAAACCGGGGCCCCCGTTTGACAATAGGTGATTCATTGGGCCACAGTCGCCTCACATCTCCCTGTATGTTGACTGGGTTATTAGTGGGGTCACCTGTCTGTAAGGTGTAGGTTGTTATATCACCTTTCAGGCACCCTTATAGCATGTTTAATTATTACATGTTGGGTTCTATCGCCCCATTTTTACAGTATAGTATCTAATGAAGATTATTTTAGTGTTCTGTCAGGGTCTGACTTATAGACGACAAGTGAACGTTTACATGATACATTCTAGTGTTGTTAGCTAGTAGTGGTGGAAGGCCACAGTTCTCCCTGGCTTCTGATAAGTGCCACATTATTAGGGCTCATGCACTCAGCTGTAGTTTCGGTCCGAATCCGATCTGTGTTTTTTGCAGATCGGATGTGGACACATTCAGGGCCGCAAAAGATGCTGACAGTACACCTATGTATTGTCCATATCCATAAGTCCATTCCATGGCCTTTCAGAAAAATATAACATGTAATGTGGACAAGGATAGGACATTTCTGCTTGAGTAAAAAAAATTACATCAGCAATCGTCCAGTATCTATGATTTGTGGATCTGTGATTTGTGGACAGCAAAAACGGATATGGATATGTGTGCAGGAGGCCTTGTTGAGAAAAAGGGTGAGATTGTGGACTGGTTGGCTCACTCCTCCTCTCAGTCACAAAAAGATGATGTGGAGGTCACCTCTGAGTCTGATACCATGCCTTGGAGCCAGGAGTCACAGCATTCTTCCTTCTCCTTGTGCCCTCAGAGAAGTCTTTCAGTTGCATCCTCTCTGTCTTCATTTCCACCTCCTATTGGGACACCTACTTTTTTACCTAAAAAAAGGCAACAAAATCCCACACGTTATGGAAGATACTCAAGAGTCTCCCTGTTGATGACTTGTGTCTGCATTTGGACTGCTTCAGGGGTAGTTGGGGGACCCCATGCTTAGTTGTGTTAGTGGTGGTTGTAGTAGTAGTGGCACTCATAGCCACGGTGGTGACAGTAGGGGCAATGGATTGGGGTGCTGAGAAGGAGAAGATGACATCAGAGGAGGAGGAAGGTAATGGTCGCTGTAACAATAGAGAGCAGAGGCAAGATACAGCCAATACCTACAAAAAGACTGCCAGGGCCAGACCTGTTTCTCTTCTGGTCAGCTTGGGAATCGGTGATGCCACTGAATGCACTGATACCATGGGCTTCGGCTGAAAATGTGCCAAGCAAAATATTTATTTTGTTTTTTTGCCCTGACCACCCTGCTGGGCTATAGTATATACGGTACAGACCAAAAGTTTGGACACACCTTCTCATTCAAAGAGTTTTCTGTATTTTCATGACTATGAAAATTGTAGATTCACACTGAAGGCATCAAAACTATGAATTAACACATGTGGAATTATATACTTATCAAAAAGTGTGAAACAACTGAAAATATGTCTTATATTCTAGGTTCTTCAAAGTAGACACCTTTTGCTTTGATTACTGCTGTGCACACTCTTGGCATTCTCTTGATGAGCTTCAAGAGGTAGTCACCTGAAATAGTTTTCACTTCACAGGTGTGCCCTGTCAGGTTTAATAAGTGGGATTTCTTGCCTTATAAATGGGGTTGGGACCATGAGTTGTGTTGGGCAGAAGTCAGGTGGATACACAGCTGATAGTCCTACTGAATAGACTGTTAGAATTTGTATTATGGCAAGAAAAAAGCAGCTAAGTAAAGAAAAACGAGTGGCCATCATTACTTTAAGAAATGAAGGTCAGCCAGTCCGAAAAATTGGGAAAACTTTGAAAGTGTCCCCAAGTGCAGTCGCAAAAACCATCAAGCGCTACAAAGAAACTGTCTGACATGAGGACCGCCCCAGGAAAGGAAGACCAAGAGTCACCTCTGCTGCAGAGGATAAGTTCATCTGAGTCACCAGCCTCAGGAAAGGAAGACCAAGAGTTCATCCGAGTCACCAGCCTCAGAAATGGCAGGTTAACAGCAGCTCAGATTAGAGACCAGGTCAATGACACACAGAGTTCTAGCAGCAGACACATCTCTACAACGACTGTTAAGAGGAGACTGTGTGCAGCAGGCCTTCATGGTGGAAACCACTGCTAAGGACAGGCAACAAGCAGAAGAGAACACAAGGAATGGACATTAGACCAGTGGGAATCTGTGCTTTGGTCTGATGAGTCCAAATTTGAGATCTTTGTTTCCAACCACCGCGTCTTTGTGCGACGCAGAATAAGTGAACGGATGAACTCTACATGCCTGGTTCCCACAGTGAAGCATGGAGGAGGAGGTGTGATGGTGTGGGGGTGCTTTGCTCGTGACACTGTTGGGGATTTATACTGAACCAGCATGGCTACCACAGCATCTTGCAGCGGCATGCTATTCCATCCGGTTTGCGTTTAGTTGGACCATCATTTATTTATCAACAGGACAATGACCCCAAACACACCTCCAGGCTGTGTAAGGGCTATTTGACCTAGAAGGAGAGTGATGGGGTGCTACACCAGATGACCTGGCCTCCACAGTCACCAGACCTGAACCCAATCGAGATGGTTTGGGGTGAGCTGGACCGCAGAGTGAAGGCAAAAGGGCCAACAAGTGCTAAGCATCTCTGGGAACTCCTTCAAGACTGTTGGAATACCATTTCAGGTGACTACCTCTTGAAGCTCAACAAGAGAATTCCAAGAGTGTGCAAAGCAGTAATCAAAGCAAAAGGTGGCTACTTTGAAGAACCTAGAATATAAGACATATTTTCAGTTGTTTCACACTTTTTTGTTAAGTATATAATTCCACATGTGTTAATTCATAGTTTTGATGCCTTCAGTGTGAATCTACAATTATCATAGTCATGAAAATACAGAAAACTCTTTAAATGAGAAGGTGTGTCCAAACGTTTGGTCTGTACTGTAGGTGTCTAGGATGTGACAGCTATACCACTGGGGGCTAGTATCATTTCATCCTTAAGTGTAGGAGGGAGGGACGCATCTGGTCTATTTTCCCAGTAGACCTGACATCCATTTCTCTACTTATGAGTCCCCGATGAACCCCAGAATATTGACAATCTGGAGTGAAATGTGTCGGACCTGATGTACCTGAAGGTGTCTAGACAGCTGTGACTTTTATGCTGTTCTTCAGACATGTGGACCTAATTTATCTGGTGACATCTAGATAGCTGTGAACCCTACTGTTGTCTAAACATCTGAGGATTTAATGGTGGGCCATTTATATACTTTTTCCCTGCGATGCCCTATGAATATTATGCACTGACGTACCAGTGACTGACAGTACATATATATCACTGTCACGACTGGTGGAACATTTTCGACAAATGTCTCGAACCTATATTTGGTGACCTCCTGCCTTTTTGGGCCCCAGTGGTATCAGGGTAATAGAGGGAAAACTAAGAAGACGGTGGGATCGCCGTTTTCAGGGCACACTCAGGTAGTGCGACAGTAGGGACACTGTAGAGTTTTTTTTTACTAGGGTTAATTTTTCATTTTTATGTATACTATACTGGGCTCCTGTGAACAAGGCAGACATAGCAGAGCTGGAGAGGGTTCAGAGGAGGGCAACTAAAGTAATAACTGGAATGGGTGGACTACAGGTCCCAGAAAGATTATCAAAATTAGGCTTATTCACTTTAGAAAAAAGACGACTGAGGGGAGATCTAATAACTATGTATAAATATATCAGAGGTCAGTACAGAGATTTCTCCCATCATCTATTTATCCCCAGGACTGTGACGAGGGGCCATCCTCTGCGTCTGGAGGAAAGAAGGTTTGTACACAAACATAGAAGAGGATTCTTTACGGTAAGAGCAGTGAGACTATGGAACTCTCTGCCTCAGGAGGTGGTGATGGTAAGTTCACTAAAAGAGTTCAAGAGATGCCTGGATGGATTTTTGGAGGGTAATAATATTACAGGTTATAGTTACTAGAGAGGGGTTGTTGATCCAGGGAGTTATTCTGATTGCCTGATTGGAGTCGGGAAGGAATTTTTTTCCTTAAAGTGGGGAAAACTGGCTTCCACCTCACAGGGTTTTTTTGCCTTCCTCTGGATCAACTTGTAGGAAAACAGGCCGAACTGGATGGACAGATGTCTTTTTTTCGGCCTTATAAACTATGTTACTATGTTACTATATGTATACTATTAAAGGTTATGTTTTATGGGGTAATACAGGGTAGGCCATTTCTATGGATACACCTAAATAAAATGGGAATGGTTGGTGATATTAACTTCCTGTTTGTGGCACATTAGTATATGGGAGGGGGAAAACTTTTCAAGATGGGTGGTGACCACGGCGGCCATTTTGAAGTCGGCATTTTGGATCCAACTTTAGTTTTTTTAATGGGAAGAGGGTCATGTGACACAGAAAACAATGTCGTGCTTGGCTTTAACGTAACTTTATTCTTTCATGAGTTATGTTATAAGTTTTATAAGTTTCTGACCACTTATAAAATGTGTTCAAAGTGCTGCCCATTGTGTTGGATTGTCAATGCAACCCTCTTCTCCCACTCTTCACACACTGATAGCAACACCGCAGAAGAAATGCTAGCACAGGCTTCCAGTATCCATAGTTTCAGGTGCTTGAAGACAATTGCCTTCAGATGACCCCAAAGATAAAAGTCTAAGGTGGTCAGATCGGGAGACCTTGGGGGCCATTCAACTGGCCCACGACGACCAATCCACTTTCCAGGAAACTGTTCATCTAGGAATGCCCGGACCTGACACCCATAATGTGGTGGTGCTGTGGTCTGGAAAAACTCAGAGAATGTGCCAGCTTCAGTGCATAAAGAGGGAAACGCATAATCATGTAGCAGTTGAATGACCCCCAAGGTCTCCCGATCTGACCCCCTTAGACTTTTATCTTTGGGGTCATCTGAAGGCAATTGTCTTCAAGTTTAAGTCTAGAAACTTGTAAATAACTAATGAAAGAATAAAGTTTTTCTTGTGAAATTCTCAATCAGTTTGATGTGTCACATGACCCTCATCCCATTGAAAAAACTAAAGTTGGATCCAAAATGGCCGACTTCAAAATGGCCAACATGGTCACCACCCATCTTGAAAAGTTTTCCCCCTCCCATATACTAATGTGCCACAAACAGGAAGTTAATATCACCAACCATTCCCATTTTATTTAGGTGTATCCATAGAAATGGCCCACCCTGTATTTTGTTTCTGCTGTGTCCCGCTACTAATTCATCACCTCTGGTTGACATCCTGACTTTACTGACAGTTGACTTGTCAGATCTGTAATTTCTTTATTGCTGTTTTTGGAAATAAAAATTGTGAAAAATATGAAAAATCGGTAAGGCACAAGATACCGCATTTTATGTTAATTTGCTAATGCTTTTATACGTCTTAGAAATCTTTCCTATTGAAAAAAAAACATGGTTGACAACTGTTTAAAAAATACAAAGTACAAAAATTTTAGAAAGTTTTTTTTCCCACAGAAGAATGAACCTAATGTGAAGTTTTTGGTCCAAATTTTTGATATAAAATGTGAGAATAACTGACTGAATAATTGAAGGACATAAGATTCCGAGTTTGTTCTTTTTTAGCTGTATTCATGAAGGAGGAAACGTCATGAGACATGATGCAGAGCAATGTTCTAATGGCATACACCCACGGGTTGCGAGGAAGTTAAGGTAAAACTTAAGTAAAAGCTGAAGTTTATACCTTGGATCAGACTCCTGTAGGTATATTAATAAGAAAGAAAACTGTCCTAGTAAAGAGCTGTCCTAATATAGTTCAAATAGGCACCATAGATCATCACGTCCATGCTGAGGGCCTTAAGAAAGTGAAGGAGCGTGGTACATTGGGGTTCCTGTAGGTTTGTTTAGAAACCATATACCCTGACTTTGAACATACCCTATGAGACTAAGGGTGCAGTTTTTGAAGAGAACAAACCCCCTCTGTAAATCTCATGTTCTTAGTTTATGTTCTGAGAAAGGGGAAGAATAAATCCAACAAATTGAAGGTACATGGTGAAAAGTCTTACAGCACAGCAATGGATGCGGGCCAGGGTAGGATGAGGAGATGCACTTAAACAGAAGGCCTGAGGGAAATTGAGGAATCTGATGAGGCTTGAGTTTTCCACATCCAGTACCTTACAGTCTACCTTCAAATGCCCATCAACAAAATTCCAAAAATTACAAATTTTAATGAAAACATTTTATTTTTGTTTGTACAATTTTCATTCAATTGCAACTTTATTTTCCAAAACCAGTTAATTTAGAATTTCTTTCTTAAATAATTTCACAAAAAACTTTCAACCAGTTGATCTCAATTAAATACTACGGTTATAACTTGTTTAAGGATTTTACTTTTTCAGTTTTTCTATTTTTCCCTTCAATTTTAGTACATGATCAATAATTATAATATCATATGATATAATATAATGATATAATTATAATAAATACATCATTTGTACTTTTAAAAAATCATCTGCGTTAATATTCAATGTTTCTTGACCGGGATGCTTGTTTTTGACATGTACCACTAAAATCTTTACAAAAAAATCTAATGCACATTTTTTTTACTAATAAGCAAAATGAAATTTAAAAAAAAAAATCAATAAAACAAAAATTATTTAAAAAATTTGGAACAGAGAAAACATTTTTAATTTGAATTTGTATTTTCGCATTTTGTCTTCAGCACCTTCTTTCTGTTGCGGATTCAACGTGCTTATGGAGTGACCTTCAGAGCATAAGAAGCCTACTGATATAATCCATGGATTATTGGTTAGCCTAATTATGAGGGCGCAGCGTTACGGGACACAAGTATCACTACTTGGTGGAAGGGAAGTTTAAGGAGGACAAGTGTTTCAGATCAGTCTATGTTGTCCCAGGAGATACAGTGATTGGGATGATGGGGGTGTAGAAGTGATTCACAGTCTTTGATGTAGGGTGGGGGGGTCTGTGATTTATTATTTCTTTTCTTTTAGTTTTTCCTTGACTTTTTGAGGTTCAAACTGGATCAAACGTAGGATTTCTTTATTATTCATGATTCCCTGAATAAATTCCCCTTCTGTGAGTTTATCTGTGAATAGAAAGTACTTCTGTTATATGAATAGGTTTTATATATGGGCTTATAGATACAATGGTCAATATTATATAACAGGTTCTAATATACTGTCCAAGTTGACTTAACCAAATTGGGGTAGGGGAGTACAAATATATGCAAAAACCAAAAAGAACAGTTCCCAATACCGCAACCTCCAAGTAATGGATCTTAGAATGTCCTACAAAGAGGATCTGGAATGATGGGAAGAACAAGGCCTGTCTCCATACCTAGGTTATAGGGGTGCACATAGGAAATGTAACCTTGGGCTCCACCACACTAAGGTCCTTGTGGACCTTCAAAATTCATCCTCCTCCTCCCCAAATGACCGAGCTGACATGAAGCTGCAGAGAGGGGGCCTTATGTGCACAGGACTCTTTCTTTTGATGTCTAAAAGAGAGACTTGTTCAGCCATTTCCATAACTCTCATAGGCTTTGATGGAGAGGACTACACACATGTGGTGGAATCTGGATCCAAGAGGGCCCTCCATATTTTTTGCCCAGTGGCCACGAATAACTTCATGGACTCTGGTACTGTTAGAACAAAGTATATGCCCCCTTAGGCATTGCTAGCAGATAGTTCCCCAATACTGCACTTTATAGACCCCTATTCCAAGTTGACATGTCTTGGACACACTATAAAGAGGACTAAGAAGACACTTTAGAGAACTATCAATATGTCAAGTCATCTTTGAAGGGTAGGCTATTCCACGTTCTTGCCATTCCTGTCAACCAATCAATGAAGATATAGCTAATACTTCGTGTTTCCTAAGTTAAATTAACTATTCAAAGGACCGTTTACTTCTATAGACCCTTGATGGCTCATACACTGAATGGTGGCATCTACCACTAGGTAACCCATATAACCTGTGGTAGCTAAGAATCCACCAGACAGCATTGACCATACTTGGTTGGTCTCCTCTATGTAGGATAAGATGTTCTGGTCAGTAAAGAGCTAAAGCTTCAATGGGGCACTGTCCTGGTACCACAGACTTGTGGGTCATATTAACGTGACTACAAGGTTAGACTGATAATAGTATCTACAGTATAAACATTACCATCATCTTTCTTGCCAAAGAAGTCCCATATTTTATTGGTTCTCTTCTCTGGAGTGTTTTCATCATCTGGAAGATGTTTTTGATCTTCAATATTTATCATTTTAAATATTGCCTAAAAAAAGCAAAAAATAATTCACAAATAATTTTTTGTGAAAAAATAGAATATGAAAAAAGGAATAAGAAATTCCTATATAATACAATCTAAGATTACTTTACAGGATAACCCAGCTGATGAGCGGGCATTTGATATTGCCTTATGGAACTGCTCATTATACATTAATTTACATATTAAAGGGAACCCGTCACATGGACCATGGTGTCTGAGCCGCATGTTATAGAGCGGGAGGAGCTGAGCAGATTGATATATAGTTTTGTGGGAAAAGATTCATTAAACTTGTAATTTATTCATTTATGTTCCTGCTCATTGTGGGCTTCGTAGTCAAGGAGGCGGAGTTATCAGTGATTGACAGTTATGTCTGTATACATAGTCATAGACAGAAGAAAAAAGAGAAACAAAGAAAAAAAATAATATAATGTAATATAAGATAATAAAATAAAATAATGTATGATCATATAAAGTATAAAATAATATATTTAGAGCCAATTACAATATTGTAATTTAAAGATGGCTGAATAGTTTTTTTTTTTATTTGTAGACATTTGAGATAACTTAAATTGACATTTCTAAGAGGAATAAGGCTTTTATGTTAATTGATTTATGTTAATTAGTCTCTGACAATGAGAAATGCAATTCCCTACAGAAACAATTAGTCCGCAATAAATCTCTGCCCTCCGGTCAGTTTACAAGCTAATTAGAATTTTGCTGCGTATCTATTAACCTTGGAAAGATTCTATTTTACTGTTTTATGTTAAATAATATTACATTTTTAAGGTTTTTTTAATTAAATATATTTTCAATTAAAACAGATTGAAAATACAAATCTGAATAAGTTAAGTTTAAGTTAAGTTTAAGTTAAGTTTAAGTTAAGTGATAAGTTTAAGAATTTTTCAGTTCCTTAAAAGACTCTGAAAAAATAATTTATAAAATTTATAATTTATAAAAGTAACTTCATTTACTTCAAATAAAATTAAATAAATACAATACATTTTTCAAAAGCAAATTGTAATAACTTCATGTCCATAAATATATAAAAAAGAAATTCCAGGAGACTGTGAATGGTTTGTTCTGATTTACGATTGATCTTATGAAGCAATTAACTAAGATTCCTTAAAGCCTTTCATGTGCGTAATTCCACCGACAGCAGCAGTAGATTTTCTGTGATTTACTGTGTGTGTTAATGTACAGAATTAAATTTTATTCATTTTAAAATTTTCTAGCTCTTTTTAGATTTAGATTTTTTTCAAAAATATGCCGCCTTACAAGATAAGTCCTTTTGGTTGGTGGAACTCGAAGATCTATGGTATAAATACAATATAATAATTACCGTAGTCCCAAAGTGCCGAGCACATTTTTCCCTGACCCTTTGTTTAATTAGTTTGGGATTTGGGGTCATTTGGATTTACAAGATCCTCGTCTTCGGTGTGAATGACGTCTAGATTACTACTGATGGTGCTAAGAATGAAGGACCAGGGGAGAAATACTTTACCGTGATGATTTCGAGAACTTCTGGTTTACTGATGGTCCCATTTCCGTCTACATCATATAAGCAGAATGCCCACTCTAGTTTTTGGTTAGTTTTCCCAGATGAGGTCATATGAAGAGCAATCATGTATTCCTTAAAGTCCAGTGTCCCATCGTTGTTGGCATCGAAGCTTCTGAAGACATGCTGGGCATACGCTTTTGGATCAGCATCCGGAAAGAATTTTGAGTAGATATTTTCAAACTGCTTTTTGGAGATCTTTCCACTCGGACATTCCTTTAAGAAGGACTGATACCACGTGCACAACTCTTCCTGGGTAAATTTAGTGTTCAACTGAAGTTCTTCTAGAATCTCTTTAGATAGGGCGCTGCTTTTGCTATTGCCCATGATGAAGGAACAATGATCTAGAACTTTTCTATTGTCTTACTTCTAAAACTCAAGGAGGTAATGAGCTGAATATTCTGCCTCCCTCTAAATCCAGATAAGGCTTGTTAGGATTACTGAGGTTTAAGCATCATGCCGACAATGATACTCGCTTTGTGACATTGCATTACTTCAGAAAATCAGGTAAGGTAATTGACGAAGTGTGTTCACATGACATGGGTCCTCACAACTAACGACGTTAATAAGGATGGTATAGCTGGTGCGGTGGCTTAGGGTGGGTTCACATCTGCGTTCTTAATTCAGGCAGTCTGTTCCATCGGAGGAACAGACTGCCAGAATTCACTGTATCCAGTGTACATGCCGGCTCTCGGCGGGAACAAAAATGCTACATGCAGCATTTTTGTCCAGTCGAAAGCCGGCACATATGCAGGTAAGTAGCTGGAACGCAGCCAGATCCTATTGCATTGAATGGGGACTCGTTGGTGCACTGTTGTATCCGGCTGTACCGGAGACGGTAAACTCCGGCAGTCTGTTCCTCCAATGGAACAGACTGCCAGAGTCAAAACTGCAGATGTGATTCCAGCCTTATGGGACATAGGGAGCTGTTGAGATGCATTATGACTATAACAAAGACCCTTCTTCTATGAAGCACTGCGCAGATTCTGTACCAGCTAAAGGTCAACTCGGTGGTGCTAAGTATGGGACCCCATGGCTTGCCTTTAAGGGTGTCACCTGGCTTGGAACCAGAATTGAACACCACAAATCTTAACACTGATTGCATAGTAGTATTATTTAAACATTGTATAGCACTTGGTCATTGTGGGACTCGCTCCTCTCTCCTGAATGGGACCCCTGAAGTGAACAGAGAGCAGTTGCGCATGTGCGGCCATCCTCTGTTCAACTCCGTGGAAGATCAGAAAATTGCCCAGCACAGGCTTGGTTATTTCTGGCAGTCTCAATAGCAGTGAATGAAGAGGTGGCTGTGCTCGAGTGGTACTCTTTCCATCCACTGTTGACGCACTTGCTCATCTATTCTCTGTACTCCCATTGCAGTGAATGGAATGCACATGGTGGTACAGTGTCAGCTTCTTCATTTCAAGGGCCCCATTCTGGAGATAAGAGCATGTTCCAGAGGTGGGATCAGGGCGCACTGGCCATAGGTCTTACAGGGAATTTTTCCAGTGGGCCGATGCCCCATAGGGCCACCTGAGCCCTCCTCACTGCTGCTGGCCAGGTATATGCTACTGGGGGAACTATAAAGGTCATTATTAGAGGAAGTCTAGGTAGCATGCCGAAGGTAGGGCTGGATTGATGTTGTAGCCCATATCTCATCTCCATATGCATATTAAAGACAATTGGAGAAGGAGGACAGAACATGTAGGCTAGTGATGGCCAACACAGATGGACAGCTTCTGGGGTGGTATTTAGTGTTGATATTTGGTTCTGTAGGAAATAATTCAGGAATTACTTAACCTGTCAAATTGTATTGGCCCCATCTACTTGTGTTGCCCCACCTTCTGTCAATTTGGACCCACCTACACCATTGGGGCCACTTTAAGCTTTTTTCCATGGCCACTTTAAGGTCCCAGCCTGCCCCTGGGAGGGATCCATACCTATCTAACATTGATGGCATATCCTAGCAGAAAACCCCTTTAAGACATGTGCCCACTGCAGTTTTTGAATTGATTAATTGCCACATGATTTTTCCGTAAACCCATCATGTGCCAGTACCGTCCCACGTGGCCTCACCCAAAAGGGTCAGTGGTAGTGATGTAGGATGGCTCATAAAGATACAACTGATGGATGCCACTTACTGGAACTCTTCATTGAGGGGTTTCAGTTGTAGTATGCTGCATTCATGGTAAGGTCAAACAATGGTCAAAATTATCAACCAAGCAAAGAGTTTAAGATGATTAATTATTGAGGGTTTTAGGATAATGGTGATGGAACACAAGTAGAATTCTGGATACTTTGAGACTGTAAATTTATTGGCGCCCTGGTTGTTACCATCCGGTTGGTTATGGATACAATGGGTCTTGGTATTGTTTTTGGCTATTTTTTTAGGATTCCATTGTTCTTAAGAATAATGTTCTTACATTGTGGAATATAATTTCTCAGGAACAGACTCAGCTATGAGGGAGACTCCACCAATGAGTGTCAAAACCATTTTTGTCCTTGGAAGACCTTAGCAGAAGAGGAAATCCATTGCCAACTAGTCTTTTAGTCAAAAAATAAATCTACATGAAAACTTACGTGTCTACACCCCGATGGCCTAGGTAAGTTTTGCATTCAAGATGACGGGTTTAATTTCTTTCACCATAAGTTATCTACAATTAGGTCAAGATTAGTCTATGGGTTTTTCACATCCCAATTCTCAAGTCTCAGGCTTTTTTAGGACCTAGTGATTCATAGTGTTTTATTTTAGCAGCCTAAAATAAACTCCATCAAGATGGTGGTTAAATTGCCAAGTTGGGTGCAGATGATCGTAGCCATAACTTGGGAATTGCTCTTTAATACCTTACATTTGGTTTAGTTTTACAATTTTAACTTTAAATTAAAAAGACCTTCAAAGATAGCCTTCCAAGAAATAACATTTTAAGGCTATCACATTGTATTGGCAGGAAATATTTAACACTTTGGGCCTTCGACAAATCATTTGGAACTTAGACTCCTTAAAGAGGTGCGCTCTCCCATATGCTTCTCGTAGATCTCGTATTTCCTACCTTCCTCGAGGGTTGATCTCCTAAATGTGGGATCTAAAATGTTATCAGGACATTATGTAGGAAGACCAAGCTCCATGCTTCAAGGTGGAGGAGTCAGAAATATCTTCCTGTCAATGGGACTTTGAACTTCTTGTAGAAGACAATTAGGCCTCAAAAATTGGAAGAACAGGAACAAAATGGGTGCATGACCATGGAGGCTCACAAAAAAGACTGGATTTTCTTGAGAAAAATGTAAAGTAATGTAATGTGGCCCCTCTCCAAAAATGAATATCACTGTTACCCTGTCCTACTACAGGTACTCCATCATGCATACAGTAAAGAAGCTTTATTGACAACAAATCTGCCCTACCATGAAACATTTTGGAGGTCGTGGACTTATGTGGTCTCCTTATTCATATGTTTTCAGTCATGAAGGAGTGAACAGAGCCACAAACAATTGAAGAAAAGCAAATAAACTAGAAAACGCAACTCAAGAATAATGAATGTAGATTTCTGAGAGAAGAAAATGAAATAAAATGGTAGCAATCATTGTCATTCTGAACCCAATCAAACCTTCACCGGAATTGTTTGTTAGCGCATCTAGAAACAATTGACTTGTTGATTGGCGCCTACAAAGTCTCCATCAAACTTATTCACGATAGTAAGAGGACAACTTCAGTCTCTCGGGAAAGCTACATTAAGTTCTTATTTTTCATAATTGCTGATCTTCAAAAACAAAGGGGCCGCAACAATGGAAAAGTTATAAATATAGAGACTCATCAAAATAGGGTTTTAAACATCTCATGATGAAGTGCCTCCTACCGAGGAAGGTTCAGTTGGGGGTTTGCTCTTCTTACAGGAAATCACAACCATAGTCAGTCAGGCCGGAGGCCCATATGGGACCAAGTATTCACGTCACCTGTTCACCCACAGGGCAATGGTCAGCATTTTTGATAAATCTGAACGTAATTTATCCACCACTTGCTTTTTACTGCAGATGAGCTTCTTCAGATTGGCTACTGACTAGAAGTACAAGCCCAACATAAGCTCAGAAATAGATCTGGGTACAAAGAGTATTTGCAGCTTCTAATAAGATTCAATCAGGGTCCCCAAGACCATTGGTGGGGTTCTTCTAGAGTACTGGGCTCCTGTGAACAAGGCAGACATAGCAGAGCTGGAGAGGGTTCAGAGGAGGGCAACTAAAGTAATAACTGGAATGGGTGGACTACAGGTCCCAAAAAGATGATCAAAATTAGGGACGACTGAGGGGAGATGTAATAACTATGTATAAATATATCAGGGGTCAGTACAGAGATCTCTCCCATCATCTATTTATCCCCAGGACTGTACTGTGACGAGGGGACATCCTCTGCGCCTGGAGGAAAGAAGGTTTGTACACAAAAATAGAAGAGGATTCTTTACGGTAAGAGCAGTGAGACTATGGATTCTTTACGGTAAGAGCAGTGAGACTATGGAACTCTCTCCCTGAGGAGGTGGTGATGTTAAGTTCACTATAAGAGATCAGGAGGGGCCTGGATGTATTTCTGGAGGTAATAATATTACAGGTTATAGTTACTAGAGAGGGGTCGTTGATCCAGGGAGTTATTCTGATGTCTGATTGGAGTCGGGAAGGAATTTTTTTTCCCTAAAGTGAGGAAAAATTGGCTTCTACCTCACAGGGGTTTTTTTTTTGCCTTCCTCTGGATCAACTTGTAGGATAACAGGCCAAACTGGAGGGACAGTGGGGAGTATGTTCATATCAGCCTGTATGTGAATCTGAGGGAAACTTTTTAAAAAGCTTTCATATTTCATTTCTTGGGCGACGGGACACAAATATTACAGAAGAATTCAGAGCATGGAGAAGCTGTAGACTAGGTGTGATTACATAGCTGTCGTTCATCATTATTAAAGGCAACATGATTATCATCTTCACACACAAGAACCTGGAGCATAATCAGCTTAGAAATCTTCCAGTGCACAAGGACTAAACCCCGGCCTAGGTGGATTAAATCGCCATCTGTGCACTAAGGTCACATATACAGACAAGGCCGAGCTGTCAAATGACCCATTTTGCAATTAGTTCTACAAATTAGATCTCTTTACAAAAACTGGCTTATTATTCGGAGCTCATCAGTTCCCTACCTGCAACGACCGCCTGAGAACAGGGGATAATTAAATAGAGAACCACACTGACAAATCACGTAAAAGCTTACCCAAGTGATATGGTGAATGTACAGAAATCTAATATATAAAGCTGAGTGTGTGTTTATGTATGTCCGCTAAAGGAATCCGCATCGCTGCAGCTACAATCACAAAATCTGGCACACATGTACATCAGGTGTCCGGGAAGGTTTTAGAACAGTTTTCAACTCTCCAGGACGTACCGTTCCTGAGATATTTCCAAAAAATGCATTAGCCAATAGTAGCCTGGTCACATGACCCTTATCAGCCAATAGAAGCTCACAGGCACACATCAGGTTTCTATGACAACCTAGCCAGTTCACTGCTTTAGGTCTGCATTAAAGAGGCAGAGCACTGTGGATAACAATGGTAAATGGGTATTCCTGGTTACCATAACTATAACTTATGTTTTAGACTAACTCACCATCAATCATTACCTCATATAATGTAAATTTTACATATTTACTGTTCAGTAGTAATAAAAAATGTTTTCTTCCACTGCTACCCACCTTCCTCCTAAATCAGGCATCGACCTGTAATTCCGGCCACTGTCAAAAGAAGGACTTAAAAGCACAACCCCCAGATACCATTAAGTCACGCCTCTGACTCAGTCAGGCCACACCCCTTCCATGCTGCATTTGACCGGGATTGAAAATATTGGTAAAAATCACCTTCTGTCAGCTGCAGGGGTGGGGTAAGGGTGACTTTCTCCCTGCAGCTCATTGTTCAGACTGCACAGTGCTGCTGCTGAGAGTGCTCCTGCTCTGTCCATCCAGGCCCTGCGCATGAGAGAGGACAGGGAGTCTGAAAGCCAGACCGTCCAGCCTAAAACAAGACCTCTGGCCACCCTAGGGGCAGGCAGATGTTAGGGTGGCCAGATGTCCGGCTTTAGGCTGGAAAGTCCAGTTTTCTGGCTACCTATTCTCCGTCCGACACAGTGCCTGGACAGACACAGGGATGTCCACCCTTTCAGTAGCTCACACTCAGACAGCTTCTCCTTCATGTCTTCACGGAGCCAGGGGGGCGTGGCCTCATGTTTAGTGATGTGTCTTCATGGGAACTGGGGGCACTGTTTCATGTTTGGGGGAATGGCCGGTGAGGTCTGGCTTTCTAGGGTGAAGACAGTGGCCACTCTAGCTGCTGTGGAGGTCACAGTTAAAGGGGCGGGCTTCTGTAGAGGTCACTGTTAAAGGAACAGGCTGCTGTAGAGGTCACTGTTGAAGGGGCAGGCTGCTGTAGAGATCACTGTTAAAGGGGCGGGCTGCTGTAGAGGTCACTGTTAAAGGGGCGGGCTGCTGTAGAGGTCACTGTTTAAGGGGCGGGCAGCTGTAGAGGTCACTGTTAAAGGGACGGGCTGCTGTATCCTTCAGATAGTAATTACTATAATACTCCTCCTATATATAAGAAAATAACTACTGTAATATTGCTCCTATGTACAAGAATGTAACTACTATAATACTTCCTCCTATGTACAAGAATGTAACTACTATAATACTGCTCCTATGTACAAGAATATAACTACTATAATACTGCCTCCTATGTACAAGAATATAACTGCTATAATACTGCTCCTATGTACAAGAATATAACTACTATAATACTGCTCCTATGTACAAGAATATAACTACTATAATACTGCTCCTATGTACAAGAATATAACAACTATAATACTGCTCCTATGTACAAGAATATAACTACTATAATACTGCTCCTATGTACAAGAATATAACTACTATAATACTGCTCCTATGTACCAGAATATAACTACTATAATACTGCCTCCTATGTACAAGAATATAACTACTATAATACTGCTCCTATGTACAAGAATATAACTATTATAATACTGCTCCTATGTGCAAGAATATATCTACTATAATACTGCCTCCTATGTACAAGAATATAACTACTATAATACTGCTCCTATGTACAGGAATATAACTACTATAATACTGCTCCTATGTACAAGAATATAACTACTATAATACTGCTCCTATGTACAGGAATATAACTAATATAATACTGCTCCTATGTACATGAATATAACTACTATAATACTGCCTCCTATGTACAAGAATATAACTACTATAATACTGCTCCTATGTACAAGAATATAACTACTATAATACTGCTCCTATGTACAAGAATATAACTACTTTAATACATACTGCCTCCTATGTACAAGAATATAACTACTATAATACTGCTCCTATGTACAAGAATATAACTACTATAATACTGCTCCTATGTACAAGAATATAACTACTATAATACTGCTCCTATGTACAAGAATATAACTACTATAATACTGCTCCTATGTACAAGAATATAACTACTATAATACTGCTCCTATGTACAAGAATATAACTACTATAATACTGCTCCTATGTACAAGAATATACTACTATAATACTGCTCCTATGTACAAGAATATAACTACTATAATACTGCTCCTATGTGCAAGAATATAACTACTATAATACTGCTCCTATGTACAAGAATATAACTACTATAATACTGCTCCTATGTACAAGATTATAACTACTATAATACTGCTCCTATGTACAAGAATATAACTAATATAATACTGCTCCTATGTACAAGAATATAACTACTATAATACTGCCTCCTATGTACAAGAATATATCTACTATAATACTGCCTCCTATGTACAAGAATATAACTACTATAATACTGCTCCTATGTACAGGAATATAACTACTATAATACTGCTCCTATGTACAAGAATATAACTACTATAATACTGCTCCTATGTACAGGATATAACTACTATAATACTGCTCCTATGTACAAGAATATAACTACTATAATACTGCTCCTATGTGCAAGAATATAACTACTATAATACTGCTCCTATGTACAAGAATATAACTACTATAATACTGCTCCTATGTGCAAGAATATAACTACTATAATACTGCTCCTATGTACAAGAATATAACTACTATAATACTGCTCCTATGTACAAGAATATAACTACTATAATACTGCCTCCTATGTACAAGAATATAACTACTATAATACTGCTCCTATGTACAAGAATATAAACTACTGTTAAATACTGCTCCCTATGTACAAGAATATAACTACTATTAATACTGCCTCCTATGTACAAGAATATAACTACTATAATACTGCTCCTATGTACAAGAATATAACTACTATAATACTGCTCCTATGTACAAGGAATATAACTACTATAATACTGCTCCTATGCAAGAATATAACTACTATAATACTGCTCCTATGTACAAGAATATAACTACTATAATACTGCCTCCTATGTACAAGAATATAACTACTATAATACTGCCTCCTATGTACAAGAATATAACTACTATAATACTGCCTCCTATGTACAAGAATATAACTACTATAATACTGCTCCTATGTACAAGAATATAACTACTATAATACTGCTCCTATGTACAAGAATATAACTACTATAATACTGCTCCTATGTACAAGAATATAACTACTATAATACTGCTCCTATGTACAAGAATATAACTACTATAATACTGCTCCTATGTACAAGAATATAACTACTATAATACTGCTCCTATGTACAAGAATATAACTACTATAATACTGCTCCTATGTACAAGAATATAACTACTATAATACTGCCTCCTATGTACAAGAATATAACTACTATAATACTGCTCCTATGTACAAGAATTACTCAATACTGCTCCTATGTACAAGAATATAACTACTATAATACTGCCTCCTATGTACAAGAATATAACTACTATAATACTGCTCCTATGTACAAGAATATAACTACTATAATACTGCTCCTATGTACAAGAATATAACTACTATAATACTGCTCCTATGTACAAGAATATAACTACTATAATACTGCTCCTATGTACAAGGAATATAACTACTATAATACTGCCTCCTATGTACAAGAATATAAACTACTATAATACTGCCCCTATGTACAAGGAATATAACTACTATAATACTGCTCCTATGTACAAGAATATAACTACTATAATACTGCTCCTATGTACAAGAATATAACTACTATAATACTGCCTCCTATGTACAAGAATATAACTACTATAATACTGCTCCTATGTACAAGAATATAACTACTATAATACTGCCTCCTATGTACAAGAACTATAATACTATTAAATACTGCTTCCTATGTACAAGAATATAATATAACTAACTATAATACTGCTCCTATGTACAAGAATATAACTACTATAATACTGCCTCCTATGTACAAGAATATAATTACTATAATACTGCTCCTATGTACAAGAATATAACTACTATAATACTGCCTCCTATGTACAAGAATATAACTACTATAATACTGCCTCCTATGTACAAGAATATAACTACTATAATACTGCTCCTATGTACAAGAATATAACTACTATAATACTGCCTCCTATGTACAAGAATATAACTACTATAATACTGCCTCCTATGTACAAGAATATAACTGCTATAACACTGCTCTCTTTGGTGACACCTGCACAGTAATATGAGAACCTTAGTAGTGGTGTATTACTAGTCACACATGGTTCGGTTGTATTTAGAATCCTTTTTTTATTTTTTGTGCCCATATAATAATTTTGTGCTCGATTTATATACAATTTACATCTGAAAATAAAAAAAAACAAATTAAAATCCTGAATATTTACATATTAATATCTGGTTTATGTTACAGGTTAAATGTTACAAATGTCACATATGCTTCAAGTTCTACAAACTCAATGGTGCGGTTATACCGGTTTTCGGTAAGATGCAGCAGAGCTGACTAATACAACACTGAGGCTTCTGGAGAAATTTGATTTGTCTGCTGGTTTCCCGTTAACTCTTAGGCTGCTGCCCCCTGCTGGTTGTGTGTGTACCCAATATTACTGCCATAAAGGGGTCCACGAATCAGTGCTATATGGTACCCCCATAAAACTGTTAGAATGTTTTTACTTAGCAGTACCAGTTTCCATAACAACACCATACAGTACCCATACAATACTGCCATAAGGTGCCTGCAGAACAGAATATTACCATATAGTATTCACATAATAGTGCCCTAAAGTGTCAGTATAACACTACCATACAATATCCTCACATGACTTACATAACAGTGCCATTCAGTAGACATACAATATTGTCGTTTGGTGTTAATATAACAGTAGCATAGTCACCAAATACTGCCACAAGATGCTAACAGTATCATACAGTACTATGTATGTAATAATACCGCAAGGTGCCTTGGGGTCACATATTGACAAGATAATACTGCCATAGCAGTGCCATACCATGACTACATAATACTGCTATAAGATGTAAACATAACAGTACCATACAGGAACCACAAAATACTGCCAGGAGGTGCCTAGAGAACAGTACCATATACAGCATTACCCGACATTAAACAGCTATAGGATGTTGACATAACAGTACCATAGAGATCAATGTAACGCAATGTAATGCTTCTGCCGGGCAGTGTAAAAAGTAGCTAACTGGAGGGGGGAGGGCTGATTTAGATGGTGATATCTCCTCAATAGTAGCAGATAGAAACATGCATGCTGGTCTTGTCTGAAAAGCTGACAGTCCAGGCTTTCATACAAGACCAAAATGACAGTTAAAGTCCAGGAAACAGAGGAGAAATCACTGTTAGAAAGTGAAACCTCTTTTTACTTTCATTTTCAGCTGCATTCACAGCATCCCAATTTCTATCAGTGATATCTTCCTCTGTCCTGAACATATTGCTGTCATTCTGGTATTGTCTGAAAGCTTGGAATAGGTAAAAGGAGAAGACCGGCACTCGGGAATCCTTTAGATGCTAATTTATTCAAGTCACATATGAGTGACGCGTTTCGGCACTAAACCGTGCCTTCATCAGACAATGCATCTGAAGGCACGGTTTAGTGCCGAAACGCGTCACTGATATGTGACTTGAATAAATTAGCATCTAAAGGATTCCCGAGTGCCGGTCTTCTCCTTTTATCTGTTTGAAATCGGGCGCCATCCCCGAGACACGTGCACCGGACGCCAAGTTCTCTGTGGTGCCGACCGATAAGAGAGATATCTATTGAAAGCTTGGAATGTCTGCTTTCAAACAAGACCAGGTGCATGTTTGTCCATTCAGGAGGTAGCAGCAGCTTAAGCAGCCCTCCCCCTCCAGGTAGCTACATTTCCCACTGCTAGAGCTCCACTCTGGCAAAACAGTTAGGGGGTTAAAGGGGTCTTCTGTGACAACATAGTGAAGATCTATCCATAAAATAAGCCATCGGTTTGAGATTAGAGGGGAGTCTGACAACTGGGACCCCCACAACCAGCTGTCCACGAGTTCCAGAAGTAAACAGTGTGCAGACCTGGAGCACTATAGCACCATACAGCATTAAGTGGCTGTCCTTGGTACTGCAGCTGATGTTCCTCTTCAGTATCCAGGAACGGCCACTACTGTTGGTTTACTGGCTCCGTACATTGCTGACTGGTGGGGGTGTCGGGGTCAGATCCCACCCATCTCATATTCATGACCTATTCTATACCTAGGTCATCAACATATTGGACTTGTGCAGTGGTCGTGGCAGGCCTATCAGAACTGGTAGCCCATTAGTCAACAAGGCTTCCGATGTGAGGCCATTTTGGTAGGAGTTGGGGTTGAGGTGCTGTGGGACACATCTACAGGCACTTTGAATCAAAAGCCTAAAAATTTTCTATAAAAAAAATTGCTCTAAACCACCCACAAAGTCATTGAGCACCAGACGACAGGGACCAGCAGTTCTCATCGAGCCTTATGAGGTCATGGTCTTATCGGAGAACATTGGAACTAGTCGTAGACCGAATATTGATTTCACCAGCCATAGCTTCGTGAATTTGGTAAACGATTCATCATACCGTACAACCACCCAAAATCCTGGTGCTCAATCATCAGAATTGAGACCAAAATAATTTGGCGTTGGTCTGGAAACCGTAACATGAAACGGATTTCTCTACCACGTGTTGTTGTTCTGGGCCCTGACTCAGGAAGCATCACAAACAGTGAGTAGAAGGCACTGAAGAAGTCACGTCATCCAACAACATCCTTGACGACATCATGAGTCAATAGTCTCTCTTATATGATCCATTCTACTGACATTTGGTGGCATCTGTGACATCTTAAAGGGGTCATAACGTTCCGAAGAACATCAAGAGGGTTTGATAAAAGTCTACAGAACATCTAAATCCTTCTCAATCTCAGTCTTCAAAAGTTACAATGAATAATGGACGAGAAACAGAAAAACCTAAATTTTCTGTAGGCCTCTGTAGGAGACCTCTTGATGCTCATGACCAACCAAACCAGTAGATATCTCCACTAGAAGGATCAGCTCATATATAGTATATTACATTCAACATGTCACATGGTAATATAACTGAATAGTGGAGACAGGGTTCTACAAGGGATAGTTGCTCCTCCAGTGGATAAACAGAAGATGTTCTCCTCTTTTTTCAAGGTTCCTGACTCCATCTTCTATTCACAAGATCTTATTTTTCCTGGTGAAATTTTGTAAACTGTTGAGAACTTCCAAAGATTGTCCTTGATGCCACCTCAGCTACAAATCCATCCTACAATATTCTTAAATTTCACTTACTTCCACAGTCTCCTCTATTGTTTCCCCTAAAGTCAAACCCCCATCACTGCTCTCTGAAACACTCCGCCTGGAAAAATACTGCACTGGGGCGTTGTTTTCGGGGCCCAGGTCGGAGGAGGTGTTGACGGTTGCTTGTAGGAGCTGCACATTGCTGTTCTTCTTACCGTCCTGGCAATTCCCTCTGTCTGGGAATAATTTACTCTTCGTCTTCTTTGCTCCTTGAGTTTTGTATTTCACTTTATTACGAAAAAAACAACTTTTACACGGAAAATACTGAAGAAGGAACAAGTTCCACTGTTTCCGGAGCTCGACTTTCACCTGTGAATAGGACAATGAGAAAAACTGTAAGTGTGCTAGCAAAGTAGTAGTTATATTCTTATACATAGGAGCAGCATTATAGTAGTTATATTACTGTACATAGGAGCAGTATTATAGTAGTTATATTCTTATACATAGGAGCAGCATTATAGTAGTTATATTACTGTACATAGGAGGCAGTATTATAGTAGTTATATTCTTATACATAGGAGCAGTATTATAGTAGTTATATTCTTGTACATAGGAGCAGTATTATAGTAGTTATATTCTTATACATAGGAGCAGCATTATAGTAGTTATATTACTGTACATAGGAGGCAGTATTATAGTAGTTATATTCTTATACATAGGAGCAGTATTATAGTAGTTATATTCTTGTACATAGGAGCAGTATTATAGTAGTTATATTCTTATACATAGGAGCAGCATTATAGTAGTTATATTCTTGTACATAGGAGGCAGTATTATAGTAGTTATATTCTTGTACATAGGAGCAGTATTATAGTAGTTATATTCCTGTACATATGAGCAGTATTATAGTAGTTATATTCTTGTACATAGGAGCAGTATTATAGTAGTTATATTCTTATACATAGGAGCAGTATTATAGTAGTTATATTCTTATACATAGGAGCAGCATTATAGTAGTTATATTCCTTGTACATTAGGAGGCAGTATTAATAGTAGTTATATTCTTGTACATAGGAGCAGTATTATAGTAGTTATATTCCTGTACATATGAGCAGTATTATAGTAGTTTATATTCTTGTACATAGGAGCAGTATTATAGTAGTTATATTCTTGTACATAGGAAGGCAGTATTATAGTAGTTATATTCTTGTATATAGGAGCAGTATTATAGTAGTTATATTCTTGTACATAGGAGCAGTATTATAGTAGTTATATTCTTGTACATAGGAGCAGTATTATAGTAGTTATATTCTTATACATAGGAGCAGCATTATAGTAGTTATATTCTTATAAATAGGAGCAGTATTATAGTAGTTATATTCTTGTACATAGGAGCAGTATTATAGTAGTTATATTCTTGTACATAGGAGCAGTATTATAGTAGTTATATTCTTGTACATAGGAGGCAGTATTATAGTAGTTATATTCTTGTACATAGGAGCAGTATTATAGTAGTAGTTATATTCTTGTACATAGGAGCAGTATTATAGTAGTTATATTCTTGTACATAGGAGCAGTATTATAGTAGTTATATTCTTGTACATAGGAGCAGTATTATAGTAGTTATATTCTTGTACATAGGAGGCAGTATTAAGTAGTTATATTCTTGTACATAGGAGCAGTATTATAGTAGTTATATTCTTGTACATAGGAGGCAGTATTATAGTATTTTTTACATAGGAGCAGTTTATAGTAGTTTATATTCTTGTACATAGGAGCAGTATTATAGTAGTTATATTTTGTACATAGGAGGCAGTATGTATAGTAGTTATATTCTTGTACATAGGAGCAGTATTATAGTAGTTATATTCTTGTACATACATAGGAGCAGTATTTTATAGTAGTTATATTCTTGTACATAGGAGCAGTATTATAGTAGTTATATTTCTTGTACATAGGAGCAGTATATAGTATAGTCAGTATATATATAGTACATTGTACATAGTAGAGTACATAGGAGCAGTATTATGTAGTTATATTCTTGTACATAGGAGGCAGTTTATAGTTTATATTCTTGTACATGGAGGCGTATTATAGTAGTTATATTCTTGTACATAGGAGGCAGTATTATAGTAGTTATATTCTTGTACATAGGAGGCAGTATTATAGTATTATATTCTTGTACATAGGAGCAGTATTATAGTAGTTATATTCTTGTAACATAAGGAGCAGTATTATAGTAGTTAATTCTTGTACATAGGAGCAGTATTATAGTAGTTATATTCTTGTACATAGGAGGCAGTATTATAGTAGTTATATTCTTGTACATAGGAGCAGTATTATAGTAGTTATATTCTTGTACATAGGAGCAGTATTATAGTAGTTATATTCTTGTACATAGGAGGCAGTATTATAGTAGTTTATATTCTTGTACATAGGAGCAGTATTATAGTAGTTATATTCTTGTACGTAGGAAGCAGTATTATAGTAGTTATATTCTTATACATAGGAGCAGTATTATAGTAGTTATATTCTTATACATAGGAGCAGTATTATAGTAGTTATATTCTTATACATAGGAGCAGTATTATAGTAGTTATATTCTTATACATAGGAGCAGTTATTATAGTAGTTATATTCTTGTACATAGAGCAGTATTATAGTAGTTTATTCTTATACATAGGAGGCAGTATTATAGTAGTTATATTCTTGTACATAGGAGCAGTATTATTAGTAGTATATTCTTGTACATAGGAGCAGTATATATAGTTATATTTTGTACATAAGAGCAGTATTATAGTAGTTATATTCTTGTACATAGGAGGCAGTATTATAGTAGTTATATTCTTTGTACATAGGAGCAGTATTATAGTAAGTTATATTCTTGTACATAGGAGCAGTATTATAGTATTTATATTCTTGTACATAGAGCAGTATTATAGTAGTTATATTCTTGTACATAGGAGCAGTATTATAGTAGTTATATTCTTGTACATAGGAGCAGTATTATAGTAGTTATATTCTTGTACATAGGAAGTAGTATTATAGTAGTTATATTTCTTGTAACATAGGAGCAGTATTATAGTAGTTTATATTCTTGTTACATAGGAAGTGTATTACAGTAGTATTATAGTAGTATATAGTAGTTATATTCTTGTACATAGGAGCAGTATTATAGTAGTTATATCTTGTACATAGGAGCAGTATTATAGTATATAGTAGTATATTCTTGTACATAGGAGCAGTATTATAGTAGTTATATTCTTGTACATAGGAGCAGTATTATAGTAGTTATATTCTTGTACATAGGAGGCAGTATTATAGTAGTTATATTCTTGTACATAGGAAGCAGTATTATAGTAGTTATATTCTTGTACATAGGAGCAGTATTATAGTAGTTATATTCTTATACATAGGAGCAGTATTATAGTAGTTATATTCTTGTACATAGGAGCAGTATTATAGTAGTTATATTCTGTAATAGGAGCAGTATTATAGTAGTTATATTCTTGTACATAGGAGGCAGTATTATAGTAGTTATATTCTTGTACATAGGAGGCAGTATAGTAGTATATTCTTGTACATAGGAGCAGTATTATAGAGTTATATTCTTATACATAGAAGCAGTATTATGGTACTTATATCTTGTACGTAGGAGCAGTATTATAGGTTATAGTATTATACATAGGAGGCAGTATTATAGTAGTTATATTCTTGTACATAGGAGGCAGTATTATAGTAGTTATATTCTTGTACATAGGAGCAGTATTATAGCAGTTATATTCTTATACATAGAAGCAGTATTATGGTACTTATATTCTTGTACATAGGAGCAGTATTATAGCAGTTGTATTCTTATACATAGGAGGCAGTATTATAGTAGTTATATTCTTGTACATAGGAGCAGTATTATAGTAGTTATATTCTTGTACATAGGAGCAGTATTATAGTAGTTATATTCTTGTACATAGGTAGTGTAGTATCTTGTAATAGGAGGCAGTATTAATAGTAGTTATATTCTTGTACATAGGAACAGTATTATAGTAGTTGTATTCTTATACATAGGAGGCAGTATTATAGTAGTTATATTCTTGTACATAGGAGCAGTATTATAGTAGTTATATTCTTGTACATAGGAGCAGTATTATAGTAGTTATATTCTTGTACATAGGAGCAGTATTATAGTAGTATATATTCTTGTACATAGGAGCAGTATTATAGTAGTTATATTCTTGTACATAGGAGCAGTATTATAGTAGTTATATTCTTGTACATAGGAGCAGTATTATAGTAGTTATATTCTTGTACATAGGAGCAGTATTATAGTAGTTATATTCTTGTACATAGGAGCAGTATTATAGTAGTTATATTCTTGTACATAGGAGCAGTATTATAGTAGTTATATTCTTGTACATAGGAGCAGTATTATAGTAGTAGTTATATTCTTGTACGTACATAGGAGCAGTATTATAGTAGTTATATTCTTGTACATAGGAGCAGTATTATAGTTATTTCTTGTACATAGGAGCAGTATTATAGTAGTTATATTCTTGTACATAGGAGCAGTATTATAGTAGTATATATTCTTGTACATAGGAGCAGTATTATAGTAGTTATATATTCTTGTACATAGGAGGTATTATAGTAGTTATATCTTTACATGAGCATATTTAGTAGTTATATTCTTGTCAGTAGGAAGCAGTATTATAGTAGTTATATTCTTGTACATAGGAGCAGTATTATAGTAGTTATATTCTTGTACATAGGAGGCAGTATTAT
Organism: Rhinella marina; assembly: GCA_900303285.1. Classification (NCBI taxonomy): domain Eukaryota; kingdom Metazoa; phylum Chordata; class Amphibia; order Anura; family Bufonidae; genus Rhinella; species Rhinella marina. The sequence goes on from ONZH01028585.1 coordinate 38,105, forward strand.
AGTAGTTATATTCTTGTACATAGAGCGGTATTATAGTAGTTATATTCTTGTACATAGTAGCAGTATTATAGTATTATATTCTTTACATAGAAGCAGTATTATAGAGTTATATTCTGTAGTTATAATAGGAGGCAGTATTATAGTAGTTATATTCTTGTACATAGGAGCAGTATTATAGTAGTTATATTCTTGTTACATAGGAGCAGTATTATAGTATTATATTCTTGTACATAGGAGCAGTATTATAGTAGTTATAATTCTTGTACATAGGAAGCAGTATTATAGTAGTATATTCTTGTACATAGGAGCAGTATTATAGTAGTTATATTCTTGTACATAGGAGCAGTATTATAGTAGTTATTTCTTGTACATAGGAGCAGTATTATAGTAGTTATATTCTTGTACATAGGAGCAGTATTATAGTAGTATATTTCTTGTACATAGAGCAGTATTATAGTAGTTATATTCTTGCTACATAGGAGCAGTATTATAGTAGTTATATTCTGTACATAGGAGCAGTATTATAGTAGTATATTCTTGTACAATAGGAGGCAGTATTATAGTAGTTATATTCTTGTACATAGGAGCAGTATTATAGTAGTTTATATTCTTGTACATAGGAGCAGTATTATAGTAGTTATATTCTTGTACATAGGGCAGTTATAGTAGTTTATATTCTTGTACATAGGAGCAGTATTATTAGTATTATATTTTGTACATAGGAGCAGTATTATAGTAGTTATATTCTTGTACATAGGAGCAGTATTATAGTAGTTATATTCTTTGTACATAGGAGCAGTTTATTATATGTAGATTATTTCTTGTACATAGGAGGCAGTATTATAGTAGTATATTCTTGTACATAGGAGCAGTATTATAGTAGTTATATTCTTGTACATAGGAGCAGTATTATAGTAGTTTATATTCTTGTACATAGGAGCAGTATTATAGTAGTTATATTCTTGTACATAGGAGCAGTATTATATAGTAGTTTATATTCTTGTACATAGGAGCAGTATTATAGTAGTTATATTCTTGTACATAGGAGCAGTATTTAGTATTATAGTAGTTTATTATATTCTTGTACATAGGAGCAGTATTATAGTAGTTATATTCTTGTACATAGGAGCAGTATTATAGTAGTTATATTCTTGTACATAGGAGGCAGTATATAGTAGTTATATTCTTGTACATAGGAGCAGTATTATAGTAGTTATTTTGTACATAGGAGCATTTATATATAGTAGTTATATTCTTGTACATAGGAGCAGTATTATAGTAGTTATATTCTTGTACATAGGAGCAGTATTATAGTAGTTATATTCTTGTACATAGGAGCAGTATTATAGTAGTTATATTCTTGTACATAGGAGCAGTATTATAGTAGTTATATTCTTGTACATAGGAAGCAGTATTATAGTAGTATATTCTTGTACATAGGAGCAGTATTATAGTAGTATTATATTCTTGTACATAGGAGCAGTATTATAGTAGTTATATTCTTGTACATAGAGCAGTATTATAGTAGTTATATTCTTGTACATAGAGCAGTATTATAGTAGTTATATTCTTGTACATAGAGCAGTATTATAGTAGTTATATTCTTGTACATAGGAGCAGTATTATAGTAGTTATATTTTTACATAGGAGCAGTATTATAGTAGTTATATTCTTGTACATAGGAGCAGTATTATAGTAGTTATATTTTGTACATAGGAGCAGTATTTATAGTAGTTATATTCTTGTACATAGTAGTATTATAGTATTATATTCTTGTACATAGTAGCAGTTTATAGTAGTTATATTCTTGTACATAGAGCAGTATTATAGTAGTTATATTCTTGTACATAGGAGCAGTATTATAGTAGTTATATTCTTGTACATAGGAGCAGTATTATAGTAGTTATATTCTTGTACATAGGCAGTATTATAGTAGTTATATTCTTGTACATAGGAGCAGTATTATAGTAGTTATATCTCTTGTACATAGGAGCAGTAGTATTATAGTAGTTATATTCTTGTACATAGGAAGCAGTATTATAGTAGTTATATTCTTGTACTAGGAAGCAGTATTATAGTAGTTATATTCTTGTACATAGGAGCAGTATTATAGTAGTTATATTCTTGTACATAGGAGCAGTATTATAGTTATATTCTGTACATATATTTATAGTAGTTATATTCTTGTACATAGGAGCAGTATTATAGTAGTTATATTCTTACATAGGAGCAGTATTATAGTAGTTATATATTCTGTACATAGGAGCAGTATAGTATATTCTTGTACATAGGAGTTATATTATATTCTTGTACATAGGAGCAGTATTATAGTAGTTATATTCTTGTACATAGGAGGCAGTATTATAGTAGTTATATTCTTGTACATAGGAGCAGTATTATAGTAGTTATATTCTTGTACATAGGAGCAGTATTATAGTAGTTATATTCTTGTACATAGGAGCGGTATTATAGTAGTTATATTCTTGTTCATAGCAATGAGGCTGATTTCACAGTGTTTTTAGCCCTGTGCTGATCTGAATACCCAAAAAGTGTATTTAGTGTTATACTAGAACATATTGTGAATGCGTCCGTACTCCGCCACGATTATCTAGTAAAAAAAGAAGTCAGAAATGAAGTGAAGTAGATAAATGATGAATTTTTCTGACCATTTCCCTTACTTACGGAAAGTTATGGAATATAATATTTTTATGTATCTCCCTGACTGAGCGCTGATCCTCAAGGTACTCCGATCCTTCTTATTCTATCCTCTATCCTGAGGCTCGTTCTTGTATACGGCCGCTCCGGCTCTATATGTCCTCCTGCCTCGTATTAATGTGTGCAGGATTTCACCTCCCTGAGTCTTCATGAGATAATACCGTACAGTAACCTGGTAATTAATGTTTTTATGGCTCAGTGAAGAAGACGACTAATTGACCTTTTCACTGATGAAGAATAAATCTCCCGACTCTCTGCAGGAAGACATTTACTGCCTCAGCTCTGCCGCCTGCGGAGCCTTAGTCTTAGTGAGAATCACCTGAGATGATCTTTCATCAGGTTAGAAGATGTCGCTGAGAAGAACTTCGAAGTTAACTGGAGCCACATTATTACACGGGATGCAGGGGGTGCACCCGAGCCAGCATTATAAATGTTACATATATTGTATTAGGACCCAGAGGCTTCCATGCCTAGTATTGTGTTATACTCTAGTCACATCCAAAGCAAAAGTGATTTTTTTTGCTGGCTATCCCTGGAAATAGACTTCAGTCTTCAGTCAGTCAAGGCGGCCAATGTACGACTGAAACTGGTAACAGGAAAACAGCATAACTGTCACCGCAGCTTTGGGTGTGACCGGAGCATAAATACATACACGTAGACTTACCTCTCCATTAGTAAAGCAGTATAAATAGGCAACCACAAAGCCCTGCAAAGAATAGAAAACACATTGTTAAAGGATTTTTTTTCTACAAAAAATATTCTACATTTTTCAAATCCAGCACCGGGATCTGAAGACTAATATGGTGCAGATTCACTGACATCTGATTGTATAGAATAAGAGTCCAGAGTGCTAAAGAGTCAGGAGTGGAGGCGGGGCATATATTAGATACATTGGTGCTACTAGGGGGTGTGGCTGGAGGCGGGGCATGTCAGTGTCAGGTAAGGTCAGATGAGGTCACCTGGATGGAGCTGAGGGTCAGCTGGATGAAGAGCAGGACGTGCTTGGTGAGGCCCTTGATGTGCTCATCACTGACGAAGGTGAACAAGACCTCGTGAGTCCCCAGGAGCGGGATGAGGATGAGCGTCGCTTTGGCAAACCTTAAAAGCAAAATAGGAGGGGTCAAAGAGACGTAGGAGGCGCACATCCTGACAGGAACGGGGTCAACATTTACAAAAATCTAGGAATGTAGAGGTAGGTGACCCTACAGGTACGGTGTCCCAGCAGTGGAAGCTGCCACAAAAACAGATTATTTTATTTCAAACTGATCATAATGACATCACTAAGGCCAACCCATGAGTACATTTTAGTCCCTCCCCTGCTTAACTCTGCAGTTAAAGGGCCAGTGCACATATATATCCAGATTTTCCAGGTCCTAAAGGCAGCGGAGTTCTCAGCAGAGATTCATATTACCCCAATATTGTTGCTTCCACAACCTGTAAAGGGAGTTTCCAGTTTCCAAAATCTTATTTCAGATCATAGGGCCCCAAAAACCGTGGACGGGGACCTCTAGTATGTGATCTAGTAACTGTACAAGGCCTCTATTGGTTCCAATGATCCACCCTGGCCTCACAATTTAGTCTCAGTATGTTTCAGTGCCCCTCTGTGGGTTCTACTGTCCTCCAACTGTTTCAATACATGCACGTCCAGAAGCTACACTGGATGTGGCCCCTGGATATGCTAAAAGGGGTATGGACTCAGCCAAAGGGGCACCCCCTTAGTCAGCTCTCACTTTTCTAATAAACCATGATATAGTAAACAACAGTCGATCTTTATTAAAGGTGTTCTTCAATAGAAGAATGCTATTCTAATTGGTCTCCGCCCCTGAGGAGCATGAGATCTCATTCTCCCACTAAAGTTATGGATTTTGCATCTGTATTGCGTTCCTCAGGGGCAGAGACCAGTGTGAATTACTACATCCACTAGGTGGCGCTCACCGTCAGACCTCAGGGGTGACTTTTCTGTCCTACCTGTATTTGTAGTCTGTAAACTTCAGCTGCTGGGCCTTCAGCTTCAGATGTAGAAGATTCAGGATCTTGATGTGCACAATAAAGTTTATCTGCGAGACACAGACCTTGTTATAGAACACCTTATCCAGGAGCACAGGTTCTTCTTAAAGGGTCAAGGAATAGCCTGGCATCCTTAAAAGCTGGAGAACTCCTTTACGTTAGACAATGTCTCATGCTCCGGCCACATTCTGCTGGCTGGATCCCTCAGAAGTGACCACTTAGTGTAGCTGATCTCCCAGCATGCACTACTCTCTGCTGCATTGCATTCTGGGAGCATGGAGCTGCAGATTCAGCTTTGGGTGTGATCAGAGCAGAACAGAGATTAGAAGATTAATACTTACAAATGTGCAGAGGAGCATGGGCCCTTTAATAATGTACCAGATTGCCGTATTCTGGTTTACACCCCAGCATCTAAAAAAAAAAAAAAAAGAGGAAAAATATAATTCCGGAGAAGTTGTCAGAGCCCCGCCCCTTTTACATTACTCTACAATTAAAGGAGGACTCTGCCCAAGCATTTCCATGACAATACACCATGACACTGTTATGGGCGCACTGTGGATGTCACTGTTATGGGGGCACTGTGGGTGTCACTGTTATGGGGGCACTGTGGAGGTCACTGTTATGGGCGCACTGTGGATGTCACTGTTATGGGGGCACTGTGGATGTCACTGTTATGGGCGCACTGTGGAGGTCACTGTTACGGGGGCACTGTGGAGGTCACTGTTATGGGCGCACTGTGGATGTCACTGTTATGGGGGCACTGTGGATGTCACTGTTATGGGGGCACTGTGGATGTCACTGTTATGGGCGCACTGTGGAGGTCACTGTTATGGGGGCACTGTGGATGTCACTGTTATGGGGGCACTGTGGATGTCACTGTTATGGGCGCACTGTGGAGGTCACTGTTATGGGCGCACTGTGGATGTCACTGTTATGGGGGCACTGTGGATGTCACTGTTATGGGGCACTGTGGATGACACTGTTATGGGCGCACTGTGGATGTCACTGTTATGGGGCACTGTGGATGTCACTGTTATGGGGGCACTGTGGATGTCACTGTTATGGGCGCACTGTGGAGGTCACTGTTATGGGCGCACTGTGGATGTCACTGTTATGGGGGCACTGTGGATGTCACTGTTATGGGGGCACTGTGGATGTCACTGTTATGGGGGCACTGTGGATGTCACTGTTATGGGGCACTGTGGATGTCACTGTTATGGGCGCACTGTGGATGTCACTGTTATGGGGCACTGTGGATATCAGGATGTCACTGTTATGGGGGCACTGTGGATGTCAGGATGTCACTGTTTATGGGGGCACTGTGGATGTCACTGTTATGGGGGCACTGTGGATGTCACTGTTACGGGGGCACAGTGGAGGTCACTGTTATGGGGACACTGTGGATGTCACTGTTATGGGGACACTGTGGGTGTCACTGTTATGGGGACACTGTGGATGTTAGTGTTATGGGGCACTGTGGATGTCACTGTTATGGGGGCACTGTGGATGTCACTGTTATGGGGGCACTGTGGATGTCACTGTTATGGGGACACTGTGGGTGTCACTGTTATGGGGACACTGTGGATGTCACTGTTATGGGGGCACTGTGGATGTCACTGTTAGGGGGGCACTGTGGATGTCACTGTTATGGGAGAACTGTGGATGTTAGTGTTATGGGGGCACTGTGGATGTCACTGTTATGGGGGCACTGTGGATGTCACTGTTACGGGGGCACTGTGGATGTCAGTGTTATGGGGGATCTGTGGATGTCAGTTTTATGGGGGATCTGTGGATGTCAGTTTTTATGGGGGGCACTGTGGATGTCACTGTTATGGGGACACTGTGGATGTCAGTGTTATGGGGGATCTGTAGATGTCACTGTTATAGGGGATCTGTGGATGTCACTGTTATGGAGGCACTGTGGATGTCACTGTTACGGGGGCACTGTGTATGTCAGTGTTATAGGGGCACTGTGGATGTCAGTGTTATAGGGGCACTGTGGATGTCACTGTTATAGGGGCACTGTGGATGTCACTGTTATGGAGGCACTGTGGATGTCACTGTTACGGGGGCACTGTGTATGTCAGTGTTATAGGGGCACTGTGGATGTCAGTGTTATGGGGGCACTGTGGATGTTAGTGTTATGGGGGATCTGTGGATGTCACTGTTATAGGGGATCTGTGGATGTCAGTGTTAAGAGGGATCTGTGGATGTAACTGTTATGGGGGATCTGTGGATGTTACTGTTATGGGGGCACTGTGGGTGTCACTGTGGTTGTCACTGTCACTGCGGCACTGTGGATGTCACTGTTACTGTGGCACTGTGTATGTCACTGTTATGGGGGCACTGTAGGTGTCACTGTTATGGGGGCACTGTGGGTGTCACTGTTATGGGGGCAGTGGATGTCACTGTTACGGGGGCACTGTGGGTGTCACTGTTATGGGGGCACTGTGGGTGTCACTGTTATGGGGGCACTGTGAATGTCACTCTTATGGGGGCAGTGGATGTCACTGTTACGGGGGCACTGTGGGTGTCATTGTTATGGGGGCACTGTGGGTGTCACTGTTATGGGGCACTGTGGGTGTCACTGTGGATGTCACTGTTACTGCGGCACTGTGTATGTCACTGTTATGGGGGCACTGTGGGTGTCACTGTTATGGGGGCACTGTGGGTGTCACTGTTATGGGGGCACTGTGGGTGTCACTGTTATGGGGGCACTGTGGGTGTCACTGTTATGGGGGCACTGTGGGTGTCACTGTTACGGGGGCACTGTGGATGTCACTGTTATGGGGGCACTGTGGGTGTCACTGTTATGGGGGCACTGTGGGTGTCACTGTCATGGGGGCACTGTGGAAGTCACTGTTATGGAGGCACTGTGGTTGTCATTGTTATGGGGGCACTGTGGGTGTCACTGTTATGGGGGCACTGTGGATGTCATTGCTATGGAGGCACTGTGGAAGTCACTGTTATGGGGGCACTGTGGTTGTCATTGTTATGGGGCATTGTGGATGTCACTGTTATGGGGGCACTGTGGTTGTCACTGTTATGGGGGCACTGTGGATGTCACTGTTATGGGGCACTGTGGTTGTCATTTTTATGGGGGCACTGTGGATGTCACTGTTATGGGGGTACTGTGGATGTCACTGTTATGGGGGCACTGTGGATGTCACTGTTATGGGGGATCTGTGGATGTCACTGTTATGGGGCACTGTGGATGTCACTGTTATGGGGGTACTGTGGATGTCACTAATATGGGGGCACTGTGGAGGTCACTGTTATGGGGGATCTGTGGATGTCACTTATGGGGGCACTATGGATGTCAGTGTTATGGGGGCACTGTGGATGTCACTGGTTTGGGGGCACTGTGGAAATCACTGTTATGGGGGCACTGTGGATGTCACTGTTATGGGGGCACTGTGGATGTCACCGTTATGGAGGCACTGTGGATGTCACTGTTATGGGGGCACTGTGGTTGTCATTGTTATGGGGGCACTGTGGATGTCACTGTTATGGGGGTACTGTGGATGTCACTGTTATGGGGGCACTGTGGATGTCACTGTTATGGGGGATCTGTGGATGTCACTGTTATGGGGGCACTGTTGATGTCACTGTTATGGGGGTACTGTGGATGTCACTGTTATGGGGGCACTGTGGAGGTCACTGTTATGGGGGATCTGTGGATGTCACTTATGGGGGCACTATGGATGTCAGTGTTATGGGGCACTGTGGATTTCACTGGTTTGGGGGCACTGTGGATGTGGATGTCAGTGTTATGGGGGATCTGTGGATGTCACTGTTATGGGGGCACTGTGGATGTCACTGTTATGGGGGATCTGTGGATGTCACTGTTATGGGGCACTGTGGAAATCACTGTTATGGGGCACTGTGGATGTCACTGTTATAGGGGATCTGTGGATGTCACTTATGGGGGCACTGTGGATGTCACTGTTATGGGGGCACTGTGGTTGTCATTGTTATGGGGGCACTGTGGATGTCACTGTTATGGGGGCGCTGTGAATGTCACTGTTTATGGGGGCACTGTGGATGTCACTGTTACGGGGGCACTGTGGTTGTCACTGTTTATGGGGGCACTGTGGTTGTCATTGTTATGGGGGCACTGTGGATGTCACTGTTATGGGGGCAATATGGGTGTCACTGTTATGGGGGCACTGTGGATGTCACTGTTATGGAGGCATTGTGGATGTCACTGTTATGGGGGCACTGTGGATGTCATTGTTATGGGGGCACTGTGGATGTCACTGTTATGGGGGCACTGTGGTTGTCATTGTTATGGGGGCACTGTGGATGTCACTGTTATGGGGGCGCTGTGAATGTCACTGTTATGGGGGGCACTGTGGATGTCACTGTTACGGGGGCACTGTGGTTGTCATTGTTTATGGGCGCACTGTGGATTTCACTGTTATGGGGGCGCTGTGAATGTCACTGTTATGGGGGCACTGTGGATGTCACTGTTATGGAGGCACTGTGGATGTCACTGTTATGGAGGCACTGTGGATGTCACTGTTTACGGGGGCACTGTAGATGTCACTGTTATGGGGGCACTGGGGAGGTCACTGTTATGGGGGCACTGTGGATGTCACTGTTATGGGGGCACTGTGGATGTCACTGTTATGGGGACAATGTGGATGTCACTGTTATGGGGGCACTGTGGATGTCACTGTTATGGGGACGATGTGGATGTCACTGTTATGGGGACAATGTGGATGTCACTGTTATGGGGGATCTGTGGGTGTCACTGTTACGGGGGCACTGTGAATGTCACTGTTATGGGGGCACTTTGGATGTCCACTGTTATGGAGCACTGTGGATGTCACTGTTATGGGGGCACTGTGGATGTCACTGTTATGGGGGGCACTGTGGATGTCACTGTTATGGAGGCACTGTGGATGTCGCTGTTATGGGGGATCTGTGGATGTCACTGTTATGGGGGCACTGTGGGTGTCACTGTTATGGGGACACTGTGGATGTCACTGTTATGGGGGATCTGTGGATGTCACTGTTATGGGGGCACTGTGGGTGTCACTGTTATGGGGGCACTGTGGGTGTCACTGTCATGGGGGCACTGTGGAAGTCACTGTTATGGAGGCACTGTGGTTGTCATTGTTATGGGGGCACTGTGGGTGTCACTGTTATGGGGGCACTGTGGATGTCATTGCTATGGAGGCACTGTGGAAGTCACTGTTATGGGGGCACTGTGGTTGTCATTGTTATGGGGGCATTGTGGATGTCACTGTTATGGGGGCACTGTGGTTGTCACTGTTATGGGGGCACTGTGGATGTCACTGTTATGGGGCACTGTGGTTGTCATTTTTATGGGGGCACTGTGGATGTCACTGTTATGGGGGTACTGTGGATGTCACTGTTATGGGGGCACTGTGGATGTCACTGTTATGGGGGATCTGTGGATGTCACTGTTTATGGGGGCACTGTGGATGTCACTGTTATGGGGGCACTGTGGTTGTCATTGTTTATGGGGCACTGTGGATGTCACTGTTATGGGGGCGCTGTGAATGTCACTGTTATGGGGGGCACTGTGGATGTCACTGTTACGGGGGCACTGTGGTTGTCACTGTTATGGGGGCACTGTGGTTGTCATTGTTATGGGGGCACTGTGGATGTCACTGTTATGGGGGCAATATGGGTGTCACTGTTATGGGGGCACTGTGGATGTCACTGTTATGGAGGCATTGTGGATGTCACTGTTATGGGGGCACTGTGGATGTCATTGTTATGGGGCACTGTGGATGTCACTGTTATGGGGGCACTGTGGATGTCACTGTTATGGGGGCACTGTGGATGTCACTGTTATGGGGCACTGTGGTTGTCATTGTTATGGGGGCACTGTGGATGTCACTGTTATGGGGGCGCTGTGAATGTCACTGTTATGGGGCACTGTGGATGTCATTGTTATGGGCGCACTGTGGATTTCACTGTTATGGGGGCACTGTGGATGTCACTGTTATGGGGGCACTGTGGAGTCACTGTTATGGAGGCACTGTATGTCACTGTTATGGAGGACTGTGGATGTCACTGTTACGGGGGGCACTGTGGTTGTCACTGTTATGGGCACTTGGGATGTCACTGTTATGGGGGCACTGTGGATGTCACTGTTATGAGGCACTGTGGATGTCACTGTTACGGGGGCACTGTGGTTGTCACTGTTATGGGGGCACTGTGGATGTCACTGTTATGGGGGCACTGTGGATGTCACTGTTATGGGCACTGTGATGTCACTGTTATGGAGGAACTGTGGATGTCACTGTTATGGGGGCACTGTGGATGTCACTGTTATGGGGGCATTGTTATGGGGCACTGTGGATGTCACTGTTATGGGATGCACTGTGGTTGTCATTGTTATGGGGGCACTGTGGATGTCACTGTTAATGGGGGCGCTGTGAATGTCACTGTTATGGGGCACTGTGGGATGTCACTGTTACGGGGGCACTGTGGTTGTCACTGTTATGGAGGAACTGTGGATGTCACTGTTATGGGGGCATGGGATGTCACTGTTATGTCACTGTTATGGAGGCACTGTGGATTCACTGTTATGGGGCACTGTGGATTGTCACTGTTATGGGGGCTGTGGATGTCACTGTTATGGGGCACTGTGGATGTCACTGTTATGGGGGCACTGTTATGTTATGGGGCACTGTGACTGTCACTGTTATGGGGGGACTGTTGTTATGGGCGCACTGTGGATGACACTGTTATGGGGGGCACTGTGGATGTCACTGTTTATGGAGGCACTGTGGATGTCACTGTTATGGGGGCACGTGTTGTCATTGTTATGGGGGCACTGGGGATGTCACTGTTATGGGGGCGCTGTGAATGTCACTGTTATGGGGGCACTGTGGATGTCACTGTTACGGGGGCACTGTGGTTGTCACTGTTATGGGGGCACTGTGGATGTCACTGTTACGGGGGCACTGTGGTTGTCATTGTTATGGGCGCACTGTGGATGTCACTGTTATGGGGCGCTGTGAATGTCACTGTTATGGGGCACTGTGGATGTCCACTGTTATGGGGCACTGTGGATGTCACTGTTATGGGCACTGTGGATGTCACTGTTATGGGGCACTGTGGATGTCACTTGTTATGGGGGAATCTGTGGATGTCACTGTTATGGAGGCACTGTGGATGTCACTTTATGGAGGACATGTCACTGTTACGGGGTCACTGTGGATGTCACTGTTATGGAGGCACTGTGGATGTCACTGTTATGGGGGCACTGTGGTTGTCATTGTTATGGGGGCACTGTGGTTGTCATTGTTATGGGGGCACTGTGGTTGTCATTGTTATGGGGGCACTGTGGTTGTCATTGTTATGGGGGCACTGTGGTTGTCATTGTTATGGGGGCACTGTGGGTGTCATTGTTATGGGGGTACTGTGGATGTCACTGTTATGGGGGCACTGTGGATGTCACTGTTATGGGGGCACTGTGGATGTCACTGTTATGGAGGCACTGTGGTTGTCACTGTTATTGGGGCAATATGGGTGTCACTGTTATGGGGCGAAGGATACCAGGATCACGAAGAAAGTAACTCTGCTTCCTGTCAGCTTCCATAGTCTGTGTGCTGAATATTCTGCCTGATACAATGAGATTCTATATAAAGCTACAGCAGCCGCTTCTCTCCCTGTATGGCGGTATTCCGGCCTCTCTCATTAATGCAGTGATTTATGGGCGGCAGTCACCGGATCGATGTTTATAGTACATACAGGACATGGAGCCAGGAGACGGAGCAACCAATCAGGATGGTGAGTGGGATTGCCCCCTAATTAATTCCTGCCAGAAACTGCTACTCCTGTGGCCTGAGATCCAACCTCCATCATAGTCACTGAGGTTCACCTTAGGAGGAATGGTTGGTAAGGCAGAATCCTCTGTGCTGCTGGGAGCACCCTTCTCCTTCCTCTATGTAACTCTCATCCTGTGACCTCCACAAGATCAGCACACTCCTCTCCTGAAATCCTCTGTGCTGCTGGGAGGACCCTGCTCCTTCCTCTATGTAACTCTCATCCTGTGACCTCCACAAGATCAGCACACTCCTCTCCTGAAATCCTCTGTGCTGCTGGGAGACCCTGCTCCTTCCACTATGTAACTCTCAGCCTGTGACCTCCAAAGGATTTCAGCCACACTTCCTCTCCTGAAATCCTCTGTGCTGCTGGAGGACCCTGCTCCTTCCACTATGTAACTCTCATGCTGTGACCTCCACAAGATCAGCACACTCCTCTCCTGAAATCCTCTGTGCTGCTGGAGGACCCTGCTCCTTCACTATGTAACTCTCATCCTGTGACCTCCACAAGATCAGCACACTCCTCTCCTGAAATCCTTCTGTGCTGCTGGAGGACCCTGCTCCTTCCACTATGTAACTCTCAGCCTGTGGACCTCCAAAGGATCAGCACACTCCTCTCCTGAAATCCTCTGTGCTGCTGGGAGGACCCTGCTCCTTCCACTATGTAACTCTCATGCTGTGACCTCCACAAGATCAGCACACTCCTCTCCTAAAATCCTCTGTGCTGCTGGAGGACCCTGCTCCTTCCACTATGTAACTCTCAGCCTGTGACCTCCACAAGATCAGCACACTCCTCTCCTGAAATCCTCTGTGCTGCTGGGAGGACCCTGCTCCTTCCACTATGTAACTCTCATGCTGTGACCACCACAAGATCAGCACACTCCTCTCCTGAAATCCTCTGTGCTGCTGAGGACCCTGCTCCTTTCCACTATGTAAACTCTCAGCCTGTGACCTCCACAAGATCAAGCACACTCCTCTCCTGAAATCCTCTGTGCTGCTGGGGACCCTGCTCCTTCCACTATATAACTCTCATCCTGTGACCTCCAAAGGATCAGCACACTCCTCTCCTGAAATTCCTCTGTGCTGCTGGGAGGACCCTGCTCCTTCCACTATGTAACTCTCATCCTGTGACCTCCACAAGGTCAGCACACTCCTCTCCTGAAATCCTCTGTGCTGCTGGGAGGACCCTGCTCCTTCCACTATGTAACTCTTATCCTGTGACCTCCACAAGATCAGCACAGTCCTCTCCTGAAATCCTCTGTGTTGCTGGGAGGACCGTGCTCCTTCCACTATGTAGCTCTCACCCTGTGACCTCCACAAGATCAGCACACTCCTCTCCTGAAATCTTCTGTACTGCTGGGAGACCCTGCTCCTTCCACTATGTAACTCTCATCCTGTGACCTCCACAAGATCAGCACAGTCCTCTCCTGAAATCCTCTGTGCTGCTGGGAGGACCGTGCTCCTTCCACTATGTATCTCTCACCCTGTGACCTCCACAAGATCAGCACACTCCTCTCCTGAAATCCTCTGTACTGCTGGGAGGACCCTGCTCCTTCCACTATGTAACTCTCATTCCTGTGACCTCCACAAGATCAGCACACTCCTCTCCTGAAATCCTCTGTGCTGCTGAGGACCCTGCTCCTTCCACTATGTAACTCTCATCCTGTGACCTCCACAAGATCAGCACACTCCTCTCCTGAAATCCCTGTGCTGCTGGGAGGACCGTGCTCCTTCCACTATGTAGCTCTCACCCTGTGACCTCCACAAGATCAGCACAGTCCTCTCCTTAAATCCTCTGTACTGCTGTGATTACTCTGTTGTGATCTTACCCTTCATTTTCCAGATAGACTCGGGATATCACCCAGGGTATGATGAACAGTAGGGGGCACACTATAAGGGAAAGAGAAGGCAGTGAGGTAAGTGTGCGGGTGACACTGTACGGAGCAGGAGGTGGCGGTCACTTACCCCAGCCGATGGCCATGTACCTCAGCAGCATCCTCCGCTCGCACAGGACCAGGGAGACGATGGTGGTGTGCAAGTAGATCCCCTCCACCAGCAGCCAGAAGGAATTCGCACCCACAAAGAAGTGCAGGGAGATGTGGACGATCCTGCAGGAGGCGGGCACCTGGAGGGCAGAGGGCGGAGTCAGACCTGCAGGCGCCCCCTAGTGGACACACCCCTCATCACAGAGAAGACTCTGGATCTTTCTGTCTGATCCTCCTTGTCACCAGAGCAGTTACCTGTGGCTTCAGGGCCGACAACCAGTCGTCTTCATTCCGTGCCATTTTCGGTGTCAGGTCCGTGTTTTGCATGTCTTTTATCAGGACGGCGAGAGCCCTCATAATGAAGGAGCCGAAGAGGTTCATGTGGATGTAATTCCGGGTGCAGTGGAGCTTCCTGAAATGTGAGAGGACGAAGCTGCTGACTGCTACCGCCTGCAGTGTGCTGCCGAAACACCAGGGGGCGGCAGAAAGCAACGGCAGAGCAGGGCACACAGGAGAGGATTGGATACAAAGGACTGTAGCACACAGGATAGGATCAGATACAGTTCAGAAGACTGTATCACACAGGATAGAGTTAAATACACAGCTCAGCAGACAGTATCACACAGGATAGGATTAGATACACAGCTCAGCAGACAGTATCACACAGGATAGGATTAGATACACAGCTCAGCAGACAGTATCACACACAGGAGGGATTAGATACACAGCTCAGCAGACAGTATCACACAGGATAGGATTAGATACACAGCTCAGCAGACAGTATCACACAGGATAGGATTAGATACACAGCTCAGCAGACAGTATCACACAGGATAGGATTAGATACACAGCTCAGCAGACAGTATCACACAGGATAGGATTAGATACACAGCTCAGCAGACAGTATCACACAGGATAGGATTAGATACACAGCTCAGCAGACAGTATCACACAGGATAGGATTAGATACACAGCTCAGCAGACAGTATCACACAGGATAGGATTAGATACACAGCTCAGCAGACAGTATCACACAGGATAGGATTAGATACACAGCTCAGCAGACCAGTATCACACAGGATAGGATTAGATACACAGCTCAGCAGACAGTATCACACAGGATAGGATTAGATACACAGCTCAGCAGACAGTATCACACAGGATAGGATTAGATACACAGCTCAGCAGACAGTATCACACAGGATAGGATTAGATACACAGCTCAGCAGACAGTATCACACAGGATAGGATTAGATACACAGCTCAGCAGACAGTATCACACAGGATAGGATTAGATACACAGCTCAGCAGACAGTATCACACAGGATAGGATTAGATACACAGCTCAGCAGACAGTATCACACAGGATAGGATTAGATACACAGCTCAGCAGACAGTATCACACAGGATAGGATTAGATACACAGCTCAGCAGACAGTATCACACAGGATAGGATTAGATACACAGCTCAGCAGACAGTATCACACAGGATAGGATTAGATACACAGCTCAGCAGACAGTATCACACAGGATAGGATTAGATACACAGCTCAGCAGACAGTATCACACAGGATAGGATTAGATACACAGCTCAGCAGACAGTATCACACAGGATAGGATTAGATACACAGCTCAGCAGACAGTATCACACAGGATAGGATTAGATACACAGCTCAGCAGACAGTATCACACAGGATAGGATTAGATACACAGCTCAGCAGACAGTATCACACAGGATAGGATTAGATTACACAGCTCAGCAGACAGTATCACACAGGATAGGATTAGATACACAGCTCAGCAGACAGTATCACACAGGATAGGATTAGATACACAGCTCAGCAGACAGTATCACACAGGATAGGATTAGATACACAGCTCAGCAGACAGTATCACACAGGATAGGATTAGATACACAGCTCAGCAGACAGTATCACACAGGATAGGATTAGATACACAGCTCAGCAGACAGTATCACACAGGATAGGATTAGATACACAGCTCAGCAGACCAGTATCACACAGGATAGGATTAGATACACAGCTCAGCAGACAGTATCACACAGGATAGGATTAGATACACAGCTCAGCAGACAGTATCACACAGCACAGCTCAGCAGACAGTATCACACAGATAGGATTAGATACACAGCTCAGCAGACAGTATCACACAGGATAGGATTAGATACACAGCTCAGCAGACAGTATCACACATGATAGGATTAGATACACAGCTCAGCAGACAGTATCACACAGGATAGGATTAGATACACAGCTCAGCAGACAGTATCACACAGGATAGGATTAGATACACAGCTCAGCAGACAGTATCACACAGGATAGGATTAGATACACAGCTCAGCAGACAGTATCACACAGGATAGGATTAGATACACAGCTCAGCAGACAGTATCACACAGGATAGGATTAGATACACAGCTCACAGCAGACAGTATCACACAGGATAGGATTAGATACACAGCTCAGCAGACAGTATCACACAGGATAGGATTAGATACACAGCTCAGCAGACAGTATCACACAGGATAGGATTAGATACACAGCTCAGCAGACAGTATCACACAGGATAGGATTAGATACACAGCTCAGCAGACAGTATCACACAGGATAGGATTAGATACACAGCTCAGCAGACAGTATCACACAGAATAGGATTAGATACACAGTTCAGCAGACAGTATCACACAGGATAGGATTAGATACACAGCTCAGCAGACAGTATCACACAGGATAGGATTAGATACACAGCTTCAGCAGACAGTATCACACAGATAGGATTAGATACACAGCTCAGCAGACAGTATCACACAGGATAGGATTAGATACACAGCTCAGCAGACAGTATCACACAGGATAGGATTAGATACACAGCTCAGCAGACAGTATCACACAGGATAGGATTAGATACACAGCTCAGCAGAGACAGTATCACACAGGATAGGATTAGATACACAGCTCAGCAGACAGTATCACACAGGATAGGATTAGATACACAGCTCAGCAGACAGTATCACACAGGATAGGATTAGATACACAGCTCAGCAGACACAGTATCACACAGGATAGGATTAGATACACAGCTCAGCAGACAGTATCACACAGGATAGGATTAGATACACAGCTCAGCAGACAGTATCACACAGGATAGGATTAGATACACAGCTCAGCAGACAGTATCACACAGGATAGGATTAGATACACAGCTCAGCAGACAGTATCACACAGGATAGGATTAGATACACAGCTCAGCAGACAGTATCACACAGGATAGGATTAGATACACAGCTCAGCAGACCAGTATCACACAGGATAGGATTAGATACACAGCTCAGCAGACAGTATCACACAGGATAGGATTAGATACACAGCTCAGCAGACAGTATCACACAGGATAGGATTAGATACACAGCTCAGCAGACAGTATCACACAGGATAGATTAGATACACAGCTCAGCAGACAGTATCACACAGGATAGGATTAGATACACAGCTCAGCAGACAGTATCACACAGGATAGGATTAGATACACAGCTCAGCAGACAGTATCACACAGGATAGGATTAGATACACAGCTCAGCAGACAGTATCACACAGGATAGGATTAGATACACAGCTCAGCAGACAGTATCACACATGATAGGATTAGATACACAGCTCAGCAGACAGTATCACACAGGATAGGATTAGATACACAGCTCAGCAGACAGTATCACACATGATAGGATTAGATACACAGCTCAGCAGACCAGTATCACACAGGATAGGATTAGATACACAGCCTCAGCAGACAGTATCACACAGGATAGGATTAGATACACAGCTCAGCAGACAGTATCACACAGGATAGGATTAGATACACAGCTCAGCAGACAGTATCACACAGGATAGGATTAGATACACAGCTCAGCAGACAGTATCACACAGGATAGGATTAGATACACAGCTCAGCAGACAGTATCACACAGGATAGGATTAGATACACAGCTCAGCAGACAGTATCACACAGGATAGGATTAGATACACAGCTCAGCAGACAGTATCACACAGGATAGGATTAGATACACAGCTCAGCAGACAGTATCACACAGGATAGGATTAGATACACAGCTCAGCAGACAGTATCACACAGGATAGGATTAGATACACAGCTCAGCAGACAGTATCACACAGATAGGATTAGATACACAGCTCAGCAGACAGTATCACACAGGATATAGGATTAGATACACAGCTCAGCAGACAGTATCACACATGATAGGATTAGATACACAGCTCAGCAGACAGTATCACACAGGATAGGATTAGATACACAGCTCAGCAGACAGTATCACACAGGATAGGATTAGATACACAGCTTCAGCAGACAGTATCACACAGGATAGGATTAGATACACAGCTCAGCAGACCAGTATCACACAGGATAGGATTAGATACACAGCTCAGCAGACAGTATCACACAGATAGGATTAGATACACAGCTCAGCAGACAGTATCACACAGGATAGGATTAGATACACAGCTCAGCAGACAGTATCACACAGGATAGGATTAGATACACAGCTCAGCAGACAGTATCACACAGATAGGATTAGATACACAGCTCAGCAGACAGTATCACACAGGATAGGATTAGATACACAGCTCAGCAGACAGTATCACACAGGATAGGATTAGATACACAGCTCAGCAGACAGTATCACACAGAATAGGATTAGATACACAGCTCAGCAGACAGTATCACACAGGATAGGATTAGATACACAGCTCAGCAGACAGTATCACACAGATAGGATTAGATACACAGCTCAGCAGACAGTATCACACAGATAGGATTAGATACACAGCTCAGCAGACAGTATCACACAGGATAGGATTAGATACACAGCTCAGCAGACAGTATCACACAGGATAGGATTAGATACACAGCTCAGCAGACAGTATCACACAGGATAGGATTAGATACACAGCTCAGCAGACAGTATCACACAGGATAGGATTAGATACACAGAGCTCAGCAGACAGTATCACACAGGATAGGATTAGATACACAGCTCAGCAGACAGTTATCACACAGATAGGATTAGATACACAGCTCAGCAGACAGTATCACACAGGATAGGATTAGATACACAGCTCAGCAGACAGTATCACACAGGATAGGATTAGATACACAGCTCAGCAGACAGTATCACACAGGATAGGATTAGATACACAGCTCAGCAGACAGTATCACACAGGATAGGATTAGATACACAGCTCAGCAGACAGTATCACACAGGATAGGATTAGATACACAGCTCAGCAGACAGTATCACACAGGATAGGATTAGATACACAGCTCAGCAGACAGTATCACACAGGATAGGATTAGATACACAGCTCAGCAGACAGTATCACACAGGATAGGATTAGATACACAGCTCAGCAGACAGTATC
>ONZH01028586.1:0-30353 GCA_900303285.1 Rhinella marina
ATCTGTCTGTCCTCCTAATTAATAGAGTCCTCTACCACCAGTATCTGTCTGTCCTCCTAATAATAGAGTCCTCTACCACCAGCATCTGTCTGTCCTCCTAATAATAGAGTCCCCTACCACCAGTATCTGTCTGTCCTCCTAATAATAGAGTCCTTCTACCACCAGCATCTGTCTGTCTGTCCTCCTAATAATAGAGTCCCCTACCACCAGTACCTGTCTGTCTGTCCTCCTAATATAGAGTCCTTATCAGTATCTGTCTGTCCTCCTAATAATAGAGGTCCCCTACCACCAGTATCTGTCTGTCCTCCTAATAATAGAGTCCTCTACCACCAGTATCTGTCTGTCCTCCTAATAATAGAGTCCTCTACCACCAGTATCTGTCTGTCCTCCTAATAATAGAGTCCTCTACCTACCACCACCAGTCTGTCTCCTATCTGTCCCGCCTCCTAATAATAGAGTCCTCTACCACCAGTATCTGTCTGTCCTCCTAATAATAGAGTCCTCTACCACCAGTATCTGTCTGTCCTCCTAATAATAGAGTCCTCTACCACCAGCCATCTGTCTGTCCTCCTCCTAATAATAGAGTCCTCTACCACCAGCATCTGTCTGTCCTCCTAATAATAGAGTCCCCTACCACCAGCATCTGTCTGTCCTCCTAATAATAGAGTCCCCTACCACCAGCATCTGTCTGTCCTCCTAATAATAGAGTCCTCTACCACCAGCATCTGTCTGTCCTCCTAATAATAGAGTCCCCTACCACCAGTATCTGTCTGTCCTCCTAATAATAGAGTCCCCTACCACCAGCATCTGTCTGTCCGCCTAATAATAGAGTCCTACCACCAGCATCTGTCTGTCCTCCTAATAATAGAGTCCTCTACCACCAGTATCTGTCTGTCCTCCTAATAATAGAGTCCTCTACCACCAGCATCTGTCTGTCCTCCTAATAATAGAGTCCTCTACCACCAGCATCTGTCTGTCCTCCTAATAATAGAGTCCTCTACCACCAGCATCTGTCTGTCCTCCTAATAATAGAGTCCTCTACCACCAGCATCTGTCTGTCTGTCCTCCTAATAATAGAGTCCTGTCTGTCCTACCACCAGCATCTGTCTGTCCTCCTAATAATAGAGTCCTCTACCACCAGCAATAATTAGCTGTCTGTCCTCCTAATAATAGAGTCCTCTACCACCAGCATCTGTCTGTCCTTCCTAATAATAGAGTTCCCCTACCACCAGCATATCTGTCTGTCCTCCTAATAATAGAGTCCCCTACCACCAGTATCTGTCTGTCTCCTAATAATAGATAGATCTGTCTGTCCTCCTAATAATAGAGTCCACCAGCTTATCTGTCTGTCCTCCTAATAATAGAGTCCTCTACCACCAGCATCTGTCTGTCCTCCTAATAATAGAGTAGTCCTCCTCTACCACCAGTATCTGTCTGTCCTCCTAATATAAGAGTCCTCTACCACCAGCATCTGTCTGTCCTCCTAATAATAGAGTCCTCTACCACCAGCATCTGTCTGTCCTCCTAATAATAGAGTCCTCTACCACCAGCATCTGTCTGTCCTCCTAATAATAGAGTCCCCTACCACCAGTATCTGTCTGTCCTCCTAATAATAGAGTCCTCTACCACCAGCATCTGTCTGTCCTCCTAATAATAGAGTCCTACCACCAGTATCTGTCTGTCCTCCTAATAATAGAGTCCTCTAATAATAGAGTCCACCAGCATCTGTCTGTCCTCCTAATAATAGAGTCCTACCACCAGTATCTGTCTGTCCTCCTAATAATAGAGTCCTCTACCACCAGCATCTGTCTGTCCTCCTAATAATAGAGTCCCCTACCACCAGCATCTGTCTGTCCTCCTAATAATAGAGTCCTCTCTAATAATAGAGTCCACCACCAGTATCTGTCTGTCCTCCTAATAATAGAGTCCCCTACCACCAGCATCTGTCTGTCCTCCTAATAATAGAGTCCTCTACCACCAGCATCTGTCTGTCCTCCTAATAATAGAGTCCCCTACCACCAGTATCTGTCTGTCCTCCTAATAATAGAGTCCTCTACCACCAGCATCTGTCTGTCCTCCTAATAATAGAGTCCTCTACCACCAGCATCTGTCTGTCCTCCTAATAATAGAGTCCTCTACCACCAGTATCTGTCTGTCCTCCTAATAATAGAGTCCCCTACCACCAGCATCTGTCTGTCCTCCTAATAATAGAGTCCTCTACCACCAGCATCTGTCTGTCCTCCTAATAATAGAGTCCTCTACCACCAGCATCTGTCTGTCCTCCTAATAATAGAGTCCCCTACCACCAGTATCTGTCTGTCCTCCTAATAATAGAGTCCCCTACCACCAGTATCTGTCTGTCCTCCTAATAATAGAGTCCCCTACCACCAGTATCTGTCTGTCCTCCTAATAAAAGAGTCCATAATAGAGTCTACACCAGTATCTGTCTGTCCTCCTAATAATAGAGTCCTCTTACCACCAGCATCTGTCTGTCCTGTCCTCCTAATAATAGAGTCCTCTACCACCAGTATCTGTCTGTCCTCCTAATAATAGAGTCCTCTACCACCAGCATCTGTCTGTCCTCCTAATAATAGAGTCCTCTACCACCAGCATCTGTCTGTCCTCCTAATAATAGAGTCCCCTACCACCAGCATCTGTCTGTCCTCCTAATAATAGAGTCCCCTACCACCAGCATCTGTCTGTCCTCCTAATAATAGAGTCCTCTACCACCAGTATCTGTCTGTCCTCCTAATAATAGAGTCCCCTACCACCAGTATCTGTCTGTCCTCCTAATAATAGAGTCCCCTACCACCAGTATCTGTCTGTCCTCCTAATAATAGAGTCCTCTACCACCAGTATCTGTCTGTCCTCCTAATAATAGAGTCCCCTACACCAGTCTCTGTCTGTCCTCCTAATAATAGAGTCCCCTACCACCAGTATCTGTCTGTCCTCCTAATAATAGAGTCCTCTACCACCAGTATCTGTCTGTCCTCCTAATAATAGAGTCCTCTACCACCAGCATCTGTCTGTCCTCCTAATAATAGAGTCCCCTACCACCAGTATCTGTCTGTCCTCCTAATAATAGAGTCCTCTACCACCAGCATCTGTCTGTCCTCCTAATAATAGAGTCCTCTACCACCAGTATCTGTCTGTCCTCCTAATAATAGAGTCCTCTACCACCAGTATCTGTCTGTCCTCCTAATAATAGAGTCCTCTACCACCAGCATCTGTCTGTCCTCCTAATAATAGAGTCCTCTACCACCAGCATCTGTCTGTCCTCCTAATAATAGAGTCCCCTACCACCAGCATCTGTATGTCCTCCTAATTATAGAGTCCCCTACCACCAGCATCTGTCTGTCCTCCTAATTATAGAGTCCCCTACCACCAGCATCTGTCTGGCCTTTGCTGCTCTCCTTTTCCCATCCTTCCTGCAGCGGTCATCCTCCTGGTTCTAGGAGAAATGCCCTGCTGCAGTGTCGCTGGTCCTAGGCTTTCATCCCTAATATCAGCCAAACAGGCATATTTACTAGGGTGTTCCAGCTCAGGACTAGCCTCCCTGGCACTTTTCCCTCTACCCCTCCTTACTACATTAACCCAGCTGCTGACCTGATAGTCCTGCTCTTGCCCATCTCCTCCCTCCTCCTCTTCACTGACCCCAGCCAGTACCTGCACAGTGAGGTCTAAGCCTCTCTCCAGTCAGTGCCTGCACTGTGAGGTCTAAGCCTCTCTCCAGCCAGTGCCTGCACTGTGAGGTCTAAGCCTCTCTCCAGCCAGTGCCTGCACTGTGAGGTCTAAGCCTCTCTCCAGTCAGTACCTTCACAGTGAGGTCTAAGCCTCTCTCCAGTCAGTGCCTGCACTGTGAGGTCTAAGCCTCTCTCCAGCCAGTGCCTGCACTGTGAGGTCTAAGCCTCTCTCCAGTCAGTACCTTCACAGTGAGGTCTAAGCCTCTCTCCAGGTGTTCAATGCCCCTAAGTATGTCAAGCTGCTTATTTAGATCCAAGATCTGGGCTTCCAAATATGCAACGTGATTGCATTTAGTGCAAATGTATTCACCCTCGAATGGCTCTTCAAGGCATGCATACATTGCACAGGACACACACTTAGTAGCATTGTCCATGGAGCACCTGCTAGATGGGGATATACAGTACAGTACAGAAAAACAGTAAATATGTGATAAGATGCGGTATTTGCTGTAGTTAAAGGACCAGCTCAGATCAAGTTACCAACAAACAAGGAAAATTCCTCCAACCTTACTTTTTCCTCCTTGTCTTAAACTCTGGTTCTTTAAACTCCACTTATACACAGCCCACTTACACAGCAAGCTCTAGAAGGTATTGGAAGGACCAATACCTGCTCGGTCACCGGGTACGTTCATCACATCAGGGATTTTATACATATTTTTGCGTATGTATATGTATATGTATATGTTTGTGTGTCCCTTTGTATTTTTCCCCTGATGAACCTAATACGGGGAAACGCGTCGGGAAATTGTCACATCTTGGGACTGTCTTTTATTTCGCACTATTGTTATATGTGTGTCTTTTGTCTGTCTTCTTTGTGAGGGACACTCAGGGACAGTGAGGTGTAGGTACGAGGACAGGGGCCACCCACCATCAGGGTGCTCCCCTGGGCATAGCCTACATGAGGTTCTCTATAGGAGCAGTTTTTCACTGTCCTTCCCCACATTTGTTTTTTGTCAGCACTATGTATTCATGAATATCTATTCCATGGTTGTGGACTTATTATCCCTCTAGAATAAAAGTAATGTTTCATGGGGTTTAGCTTTTTTGATTAGTGTAACCTTTCTGGGGGTCTGTGGCAGTGACAGTGTAATTCTGCTGTAATCTACCTGACAGCTTCTGTCTTGCAGTTGATGTGTATTGAAGTTTATTGGTGGAGTTCAACAGGTTCTGCAGACATAAATATCAGATCGCTGGGGCTCCGACAACCAGCACCCCCACCAACTGCCTCGGGTTACTGCAGTACTGGACACTGACTGTGCATGGAGAAGAAGACTACGTACTCTGTACAGGTTCGGCCACAGAGTACTGAGGCTTAGCTCCTATTCACTTGAATGGGACCTGAGCTGCAGGACCCCAGCATGGCCACTACACAGCGTATGAAGATGTCTACCTCCAGCTTCATACACTGTATAGTTACTAGCACTGTGGCAGCCAGGTACAGAAGATCAGTGGAGGTGTTGGGTGTAAGACTTCCACCAACCTGATATTGATGACCTATCCTGAGGATAAGTCATAGGTTTGTGTAGCCCAGAGAACCCCTTTAATAGAAACCTGTCTCGTGGAATCTCCTTGGGGATCTAGGGCAGTGATGGGGTAACTGATAACCCCCTGGAGGTCTAGGGCAGTGATGGGGTTACTGATAACCCCCTGGAGGTCTAGGGCAGTGATGGGGTTACTGATAGCTGCCTGGTGGTTTAGGGCAGGGATGGGGTTACTGATAGTTGCCTGGTGGTTTAGGGCAGGGATGGGGTTACTGATAGCTGCCTGGTGGTTTAGGGAAGGGATGGGGTTACTGATAGCTGCCTGGTGGTTTAGGGAAGGGATGGGGTTACTGATAGCTGCCTGGTGGTTTAGGGCAGGGATGGGGTAACTGATAAACCTTTGGTAGTCTAGGGCAGTGATGGGGTTACTGATAACCCCCTGCTGGTCTAGGGCAGTGGTGGGGTTACTGATAACCCCCTGGAGGTCTAGGGCAGTGATGGGGTTACTGATAACCCCCTGTTGGTCTAGGCAGTGATGGGGTTACCGATAACCCCCTGGTGGTCTAGGGCAGTGATGGGGTTACTGATAACCCTCTGGTGGTCTAGGGAAGTGAAGGGGTTACTGATAACCCCCTGTTGGTCTAGGGCAGTGATAGGGTTACTGATAACCCCCTGGTGGTTTAGGGAAGGGATGGGGTTACTGATAGCTGCCTGGTTGGTTTAGGGCAGGGATGGGGTAACTGATAAACCTTTGGTAGTCTAGGGCAGTGGTGGGGTTACTGATAACCCTCTGGTGGTCTAGGGCAGTGATGGGGTTACTGATAACCCTCTGGTGGTCTAGGGCAGTGATGGGGTTACTGATAACCCTCTGGTGGTCTAGGGCAGTGGTGGGGTTACTGATAACCCCCTGGAGGTCTAGGGCAGTGATGGGGTTACTGATAACCCCCTGCTGGTCTAGGGCAGTGGTGGGGTTACTGATAACCCCCTGGAGGTCTAGGGCAGTGATGGGGTTACTGATAACCCTCTGGTGGTCTAGGGCAGTGATGGGGTTACTGATAACCCCCTGTTGGTCTAGGGCAGTGATGGGGTTACTGATAACCCCCTGGTGGTCTAGGGCAGTGATGGGGTTACTGATAACCCTCTGGTGGTCTAGGGCAGTGATGGGGTTACTGATAACCTCTGGTGGTCTAGGGAAGTGATGGGGTTACTGATAACCCTCTGGTGGTCTAGGGCAGTGGTGGGGTTACTGATAACCCCCTGGAGGTCTAGGGCAGTGATGGGGTTACTGATAACCCCCTGCTGGTCTAGGGCAGTGGTGGGGTTACTGATAACCCCCTGGAGGTCTAGGGCAGTGATGGGGTTACTGATAACCCTCTGGTGGTCTAGGGCAGTGATGGGGTTACTGATAACCCTCTGGTGGTCTAGGGCAGTGAAGGGGTTACTGATAACCCCCTGTTGGTCTAGGGCAGTGATGGTGTAATTTTCCTGTAATCTACTTGAGGTGTTTTGTTTGGTTGATGTCCTGTTTATTGGTGGGATTGAGGACAGATGTTAATGTTACGGTAGCACAGACATGTGACCAGTTCTATGAGCCCATATGGGAGGAAACCAAGGCGCCTACACTAAATAATTCATGAAAAATGACATTTTATTATTAAACTAACACTTCAAAACAAAAAAGGAAGTTCTGCAAATGAGAAAGAAGACGTTGCCTCTGAAGCCACTGATAGGAATCTCCTCTGTAAACCTCGAAACATGACTAGGGATTTTGCCAAGCCGGGGTCTTTGCAGGAGAGCTAATCTGCATATGTTTCCCAGGGAGCATTGCCTGAAATACCCCCGATGCCAGATGGCAGTCTCCACAAGGACAAACAGCAGCGTAACAAAAGAAGAGACAAGTAAACGACACTCAAAATCCACGTGGGGTGAGCTCCATCATAGACACAGTTCATCGAGGATGGGAGGGTTTCGTAATAGACTTAGGGACAAACTTTGGCCTAAAGGGGTATTCAAGTAAAAATAACAGAACTTATACTTACCTTGCCCGTCCCCTGCTGCTGCAATTCTGAAGGTGCCAACATTCTTGATGCACTCCACGGCTAAGGTTATAGCCAGGACTATGGTTAGAGTTATACTTATGGTGGAGAAAGGGAAATTTAGGTCTGATGAATGGCTGGTGTGACTCCTGGTGGGAACCATCCTGAGAACAGATGGAAAAAGATGATTGATGGCAGTGCCCCGGACAGACCTGTCACCTGTGGTGTGACCTCTGCAGCAGTGCCGTCTCTACAATAGCCTGGTCATGTTTCTTCCTAAAAGTGGTCTTTATCGTGAACATTTATTTGTGAGTAAATCTGAGGTCTTGTCTACCTGCTCTCCTCATCAGTCCTGGACACCATTGCAGACAATGTGTGAGAGAGTCAACCATTAACCAGGAATCTTTTTGGCCAATGAATGGTATACATGGCTACCCATTCAAGGATGGTGGCGGACACAATCATAGCTTGGAAATGGTGATTTCACTGAACTCACATGAGCAACAGGTTTGGTGGTTAGAAGTCTCTACTGGTGGCCATGGGCTTACTGTCTCTCTCTCTCTCTGGTGTTGCACCAAACTTGATGAGCGTTGACAACTCTGCTGGGAAGTCTCCCTCTTAGTGGCTATGCTACTTGGTCTAGGCCCCACCTTTTCTCCACACAGAGTGCTCTTTAGACAGGCTTAATCACAGTCCTCGGGTGCGGCTCACCATTATTATATGTACTTGTTGAGGGTCTCTACTTAGCACAGTACAGTATGTCTCATGTGGCAGGTGTTGCTGCTCCCATCTCTACGTAGGTCCCTAGGGCAATGGACCAATTTGACAGTGTGATTCAGCTCCACTTTCTAGCTAACTATGAGACAGTGCTTCTGGTCCTCTCTAGATCAGTGGCTTGGAAGTGTCTGCACTATAAATGGCTCTGAACAAGAGGTCCCCTCAGCAGTTCTGCTATGTTGGTGACTAGTGTCTGCCTCTGCCCAGCTACTTCAGGTGGGCATGGGTGCCACTCCACTCACCCTACTTGTCTACCCGTGTTCCAACTTCTCCCTGATTTCCGGATTCTGACCATCTGTTTCCTGATCTGACCTGTTGCCTGATCACCATACTGACCTTTGGACTGTTTCTTGGATTTGAAAGAACTGCCTGCCCTGACCCCATCTTGTTATTGGCTACAAGTTTTGCCTGATCTGCCATGCACTGGTGTCTATGACCCCCATGGGTCACTTGTCAACCACATCAGGATTATCCCAGGAGGTAGCGGCCTGGTAGTTCCCCTGCAGCAAAGTTCAGATCCACATAAGCGGGTTAAAGAGTTAATACCACAGGATGCCCTTAGGCTTAACCCAAAGTCAAACCAGTTGGTTGACACAGTGGTTCCACACCCACTGCCGAAACAACCCCTCTTTTTACAATACGGGATCATGCTACACAGTGTGGGGATGTTCTAGATGTGACCCCTGACCTCTGCATACATGAAAATGACCCCCCCTGGCAGTGCAGTTACAGTTTCTTCGGATTCATGTGCGATTTACATTAATAACACTGCCGTTTCACATAAAAATTTGCAGCAACCATCGACATCCTCCCTGAGGGTATATGGCTCACACAGGCATTACCTTCTTTTCAGAGGCCACCAATGACTTCTCCTCTCACAATATACATCTTAAACATGAGAACAGATGGAAAAAGATGGTCTAGGGCAGTGATGGGTGCTGCGCAGCGTCAGGTCATAGTGCGCGCCAGCCAGGGAAGAGAGTGGAGTGCCGGACCGGAGGGCAGCCGCAGGACAGGTAAGAAAGCTTTTTTATTTTACTCTTATGTGGCTGGGTGGGATGATCTGAGGTCTGATGGGGGCCCCATGAGCAGCTCTGAGGTCTGATGGGGGCGCATTGTTAAAAAAGTCTTTGATGTGTGTGTGTGTGTGGGGGGGTGTCATTGGGGAGGGGGCGTGTCATCAGAGGGCATGTCATCAGAGGGCGTGTCATCAGAGGGCGTGTCATCAGGGGCGTGACGCGTCATTCGGGGGGGGGGGCCCCCGGACATAACTTCGCTTAGGGCCCCAGAAATGCCAAGACCGCCCCTGGGCCCTGGGTTGGTGCAATATGGATAACATTCTGATTGATGTGAGTCTTACACATACTTATCACATGGGGTCCAGGACTCCTGGAGCAATGATCTAAAATAGGTGGGGCTAGTGCAAACACTGCCCATATGTGGGTGTTCCCAGGTAGCATCGGGGTATTCTCAGGGCAGGGCCTTCCTTTCCCCGGTTTTACCAAACTGAAATGTTGGTAAGTGTGTGGTTCTATTGTGGAACCACATATAGTGGCTTTGGTATCATAGGAAGGAGGTGTGGTTAAACTGTGAGGAGGGCCTCGAGAACCCGTAATTAACCCCTTCACTATCAGCACCGTACATGTATGGCGCTGGAGTGATGGGCAATCATGACGCCCACTCGCACATACAGCAGTCATACAGTATGACATCTACATAGGGGATAGCAGAAGGAGGCCAGTGCAGGAGTTATCAAGATGATGGAAAACATCTTTAAGAAGCCAGAGCTTCATCCTGGGACCTACAGCAAGTTCTAACCACTACTGAAGTCACAGAGCAGGAGATGACCACTGGAAAAAAATAGACATTTACATGTGAGTACAAGGAGGAGAATACCAATCTCCAGGAAGCTCAACCATGGAACACAAGATGCTGGAACGTGTCTCTCAGAAGCCAGAACCTCATCCTGAGACCTACAGGAAGATCTCATTGCTGCTGGGGTCACAGAGCAGGAGATGACCAGAGAGAGGAGCGCACATGACATCTACAGGGTGGGTCATTTATATGGAGACACCTAAATAAAATGGGAATGGTTGGTGATATTAACCTCCTGTTTGTGGCACATTAGTATATGGAAGGGGGAAAACTTTTCACGATGCGTGGTGACCATGGCGGCCATTTTGAAGTCGGCCATTTTGGATCCAACTTTAGTTTTTTCAATGGGAAGAGGATCATGTGACACATCAAACTTATTGAGAATTTCACAAGAAAAACAATGGTGTGCTTGGTTTTAACATAACTTTATTCTTTCATGAGTTATTTACACGTTTCTGACCACTTATAAAATGTGTTCACAGTGCTGCCCATTGTGTTGGATTGTCAATGCAACCCTCTTCTCCCGCTCTTCACACACTGATAGCAACACCGCAGAAGAAATGCTAGCACAGGCTTCCAGTATCTGCACATCTCGTATCTTCACAGCATAGACAATTGTCTTCAGATGACCCCAAAGATAAAAGTCTAAGGGGGTCAGATCGGGAGACCTTGGGGGCCATTCAGCTTCTACATGATGATGTGTTTCCCTCTTTATGCACTGAAGCTGGCACCTTCCCTGAGCTTTTCCAGCAAGATGGTGACCACCACATTATGGGTGTCAGGTCCGAGCATTCCTGCATGAACAGTTTCCTGGAAAGTGGATTGGTCGTCGTGGGCCAGTTGACTTCAAGAGAATACAAGATATGGTGACTTCTTTAAGAAGCCAGAACTTCATCCAGGACATACAGGAGGTGACTATTAAAAAGAGAGACAAACATGACATCTACATTGGGGGCGCCAGGAAGAGACCACCTCTTCCCCAGAGAAACATATGTAGATGCTGTACAATGTACAAGATGCTGTAAAGATAAGGTTACATTCACACTTCTGTGTGTGTTTTGCGGTCCACAAATTGCAGATCAGCAAAACACGGACACCGACCATGTGCGTTCCGCATTTTGCGGACCGCACATCGCCGGCTCTATAATAGAAATGCCTTTTCTTGTCCGTGGATTCTTGAAAATTAATTAAAAATTGAAAATGAATGGGTCCGCACCCGTTCCGCAAATTTTGCAGAACGGATGCGGACACATTCTGCGGACGTGTGAATGGAGCCTAAGAAGCCACACCTTCAACCCAGGACCTACAGGAAGATCTCACCACCACTAGGGTCACAGTGCAGTAGGGGACCATTAGAGAGAAGAAGCATCCATGACAACTATACTATATGGAGAAAACCCTTATATTCCATATCCAGGAGCTTTTTTGAAATCTCATTCTACTTCCATAGGCATTAATATGCAGTTGTTTTCTCCTTTGATCTTCTGAGAAGGCTACAAGATTTCGTAATGTGCCTGTTGGAATTTTTGTCCCTTTATCCAGAAGCATACTTGTGAGGTCAGACATTGATGTTCAAGCAGAGGGCCTCGCAGTCTCCATTCTGGTGTTGGAAGAGGTTGAGATCAGGGCTCTGTGTGGGCTGTGAAGTTCCTCCACACCAGACTCCCCCAACCATGCCATTATGGATTCTATACTTCTGTGGTAATGGTAGACTACATGGCTAGAGGCTGGATGTTATACACTGTGGTAATTGTAGACTGCATGGATAGAGGCTGGATGTTATACACTGTGGTAATGGTAGACTGCATGGCTAGAGGCTGGATGTTATACACTGTGGTAATGGTAGACTGCATGGCTAGAGGATGGATGTTATACACTGTGGTAATTGTAGACTGCATGGCTAGAGGCTGGATGTTATACACTGTGGTAATGGTAGACTGCATGGCTAGAGGATGGATGTTATACACTGTGGTAATGGTAGACTGCATGGCTAGAGGCTGGATGTTATACACTGTGGTAATGGTAGACTACATGACTAGAGGCTGGATGTTATACACTGTGGTAATGGTAGACTACATGGCTAGAGGCTGGATGTTATACACTGTGGTAATGGTAGACTGCATGACTAGAGGCTGGATGTTATACACTGTGATAATGGTAGACTGTATGGCTAGAGGCTGGATGTTATACACTGTAGTAATGGTAGACTACATGGCTACAGGCTGGATGTTATACACTGTGGTAATGGTAGACTGCATGACTAGAGGCTGGATAATATATACTGTGATAATAGTAGACTGCTTGGCTAGAGGCTGGATGTTATACACTGTGGTAATGGTAGACTACATGGCTACAGGCTGGATGTTATACACTGTGGTAATGGTAGACTGCATGACTAGAGGCTGGATAATATATACTGTGATAATAGTAGACTGCTTGGCTAGAGGCTGGATGTTATACACTGTGGTAATGGTAGACTGCATGACTAGAGGCTGGATAATATATACTGTGATAATAGTAGACTGCTTGGCTAGAGGCTGGATGTTATACATTGTGGTAATGGTAAACTACATGGCTAGAGGCTGGATGTTATACACCTGTGGTAAGGGTAGATTGCATGGCTAGAGGCTGGATGTTATACACTGTTGGTAATGGTAGACTGTATGGCTAGAGGCTGGATGTTATACACTGTAGTAATGGTAGACTGCACAGCTAGAGGCTGGATGTTATACACTGTGGTAATGGTAGACTGCATGGCTAGAGGCTGGATGTTATACACTGTGGTAATGGTAGACTGCATGGCTAGAGGCTGGATGTTATACACTGTGGTAATGGTAGACTGCATGGCTAGAGGCTGGATGTTATACACTGTGGTAATGGTAGACTGCATGGCTAGAGGCTGGATGTTATACACTGTGGTAATGGTAGACTGCATGGCTAGAGGCTGGATGTTATACACTGTGGTAATGGTAGACTGCATGGCTAGAGGCTGGATGTTATACACTGTGGTAATGGTAGACTACATGGCTAGCGGCTGGATGTTATACACTGTGGAAATGATAAACTGCATGCCTAGAGGCTGGATGTTATACACTGTGGTAAGGGTAGACTGCATGGCTAGAGGCTGGATGTTATACACTGTGGTAATGGTAGACTGCATGCCTAGAGGCTGGATGTTATACACCTGTGGTAAGGGTAGACTGCATGGCTAGAGGCTGGATGTTATACACTGTGGTAATGGTAGACTGCATGCCTAGAGGCTGGATGTTATACACCTGTGGTAAGGGTAGACTGCATGGCTAGAGGCTGGATGTTATACACCTGTGGAAAGGGTAGACTGCATGGCTAGAGGCTAGATGTTATACACCTGTGGTAATGGTAGACTGCATGGCTAGAGGCTGGATGTTATACACTGTGGTAATGGTAGACTGCATGACTAGAGGCTGGATGTTATACACTGTGGTAATGGTAGACTGCATGGCTAGAGGCTGGATGTTATACACTGTGGTAATGGTAGACTGCATGGCTAGGGCTGGATGTTATACACCTGTGGTAATGGTAGACTACATGGCTAGAGACTGGATGTTATACATTGTGGTAATGGTAGACTACATGGCTAGAGCTGGATGTTATACACTGTGGTAATGATAGACTGAATGACTAAGAGGCTGGATGTTATACACTGTGGTAATGATAGACTGAATGACTAGAGGCTGGATGTTATACACTGTGGTAATGATAGACTGAATGACTAGAGGCTGGATGTTATACACCTGTGGAAAGGGTAGACTGCATGGCTAGAGGCTGGATGTTATACACCTGAGGTAATGGTAGACTGCATGGCTAGAGGCTGGATGTTATACACTGTGGTAATGGTAGACTGCATGACTAGAGGCTGGATGTTATACACTGTGGTAATGGTAGACTGCATGGCTAGAGGCTGGATGTTATACACTGTGGTAATGGTAGACTGCATGACTAGAGCTGGATGTTATACACTGTGGTAATGGTAGACTGCAGGCTAGGGCTGGATGTTATACACTGGGTATGTAGACTGCATGGCTAGAGGCTGGATATTATACACTGTGGTAATGGTAGTCTGCAAGGCTAGAGGCTGGATGTTATAGACTGTGGTAATGGTAGACTGCATGACTAGAGGCTGGATGTTATACACTGTGGTAATGGTAGACTACACGGCTAGAGGCTGGATGTTATACACTGTGGTAATGATAAACTGCATGGCTAGAGGCTGATTGTTATATACCTGTGGTAATGGTAGACTGCATGACTAGAGGCTGGATGGTATACATGTGAATTTAATGATAACTACATGTGGCCATGATACTTTTCTCCATACAGTGTACATGGAGGTGCCAGGAGAAACATCAGAGGAAGGCTACAGATTACAGATGAACACTTGGGACACAGCAGGACTTCTGGAACAATATTCACTGGATCTCCTGCACCTCTCGGCCTGCTGACCTTCTCCTTCTCCAGCAGGGGGCGTTGTTTGGGTGAGGACGAGGTGTAATGGATGAGGACTTCTCGGTCACAGGGATAATGGAGTTAGACTGAGCTGTGACCGAGGAAGGCTCTGTATAAGTGGATTACAGCTGACGCATTCCGGCCGCCTCATCACATTTCTATCCACAGACCTCTGACACAGATTGATGAGTCTCAGTACAGCGGACACGGCTGATGTCCACTCTCCCGAATCATCGCCCATTTTATCTGTGTCCCAGCACCCGGGCGACACATCCATTTACTGCAACTCATCTCCATATGTCATCAGCCTCCACTACTGAGGTCAAGATGTCCTACAAAGTGTCCTGCCAAAATCAAAGCTTCCAGGGCACACGGTGACTGACAGGGCACTGCAGAAGTCAGCTCCGCCCACTGCAGGGTGACTAAGGATTGAGGGAACTATAAGACATGGAGACAGCTCCGCCGACTGCAGGGTGACTAAGGATGGAGGGAACTATAAGATATGGAGTTAGCTCCTCCTTCTATAGGATGACGCCCCAAGGCACCCTGCATTCTGCAGTAGCATGACACCCCAGAGGCCGGGGCCCCATGAGCTATGTACCCCGCAGAAACTGATCTATACATACCACCCAACTTTTTGGAAGGTCAAAGAGGGACACTTACTGCTCAGATCCAAACACTGGCTGAGGTAAGTCATGGCTGCAGCCGGTGATTTTACTGAGCAGCATTCATAGCAATTTCCTACCAAGTCGAGACAGTAGCAGGAGTTGGGGGTTGTGCTCTATATCAGCAGCCGTACTGCTGCCCCCTGGTGGCTGTGCTCTATATCAGCAGTTGTACTGCTGCCCCCTGGTGGCTGAGCTCTATATCAGCAGCAGTACTGCTGCCCCCTGGTGGCTGTGTTCTATATCAGCAGCTGTACTGCTGCCCTCTGGTGGCTGTGCTCTATATCAGCAGCCATACTGCTGCCCTCTGGTGGCTGTGCTCCATAACAGCAGCTGTACTGCTGCCCTGTGGTGGCTGTGCTCTATATCAGCAGCTGTAATGATGCCCCCCGGTGGCTGTGCTCTATATCAGCAGCTGTACTGCTGCCCTCTGATGGCTTTGCTCTATATCAGCAGCCATACTGCTGCCCTCTGGTGGCTGTGCTCCATAACAGCAGCTGTACTGCTGCCCTCTGGTGGCTGTGCTCTATATCAGCATCTGTACTGCTGCCCTCTTGTAGCTGTCCTCTATATCATCAGCTGTACTGCTGCCCCCTAGTGGCTGTGCTTATATCAGCAGCCGTACTGCTGCCCTCTGATGGCTTTGCTGTATATCAGCAGCCTTACTGCTGCCCCCTGGTGGCTGTGCTCTATATCAGCAGTTGTACTGCTGCCCCCTGGTGGCTGTGCTCTATATCAGCAGCCGTACTGCTGCCCTCTGGTGGCTGTGCTCTATATCAGCAGCCGTACTGCTGCCCCCTGGTTGCTGAGCTCTATATCAGCAGCCGTAATGATGCCCCCCGGTGGCTATGCTCTATATCAGCAGCCGTACTGCTGCCCTCTGATGGCTTTGCTCTATATCAGCAGTTGTACTGCTGCCCCCTGGTGGCTGAGCTCTATATCAGCAGCTGTAATGATGCCCCCCGGTGGCTGTGCTCTATATCAGCAAGCTGTACTGCTGCCCTCTGATGGCTTTGCTCTATATCAGCAGCCATACTGCTGCCCTCTGGTGGCTGTGCTCCATAACAGCAGCTGTACTGCTGCCCTCTGGTGGCTGTGCTCTATATCAGCAGCCAGACTGCTGCCCCCTGGTTGCTGAGCTCTATATCAGCAGCCGTAATGATGCCCCCCGGTGGCTGTGCTCTATATCAGCAGCTGTACTGCTGCCCTCTGATGGCTTTGCTCTATATCAGCAGCCATACTGCTGCCCTCTGATGGCTTTGCTCTATATCAGCAGCCTTACTGCTGCCCCCTGGTGGCTGTGCTCTATATCAGCAGTTGTACTGCCTGCCCCCTGGTGGCTGTGCTCTATATCAGCAGTGTATGCTGCCCCTGGTGCTGTGCTCTATATCAGCAGCCGTACTGCTGCCCTTGGTGGCTGTGCTCTATATCAGCAGCCCGTACTGCTGCCCCCTGGTTGCTGAGCTCTATATCAGCAGCCGTAATGATGCCCCCCGGTGGCTGTGCCTCTATATCAGCAGCTGTACTGCTGCCCTCTGATGGCTTTGCTCTATATCAGCAGCCATACTGCTGCCCTCTGGTGGCTGTGCTCCATAACAGCAACTGTACTGCTGCCCTGTGGTGGCTGTGCTCTATATCAGCAGCTGTACTGCTGCCCTTTTGTGGCTGTCCTCTATTTCATCAGCCGTACTGCTGCCCTCTGGTGGATGTGCTTTATATCAGCAGCCATACTGCTGCCCTCTGGTGGCTGTGCTCCATAACAGAAGCTGTACTGCTGCCCTCTAGTTGCTGTACTCTATATCAGCAGCAGTAATACTGCCCTCTGGTGGCTGTACTCTATATCAGCAGCCGTACTGCTGCCCTCTAGTTGCTGTACTCTATATCAGCAGCAGTAATACTGCCCT
Source organism: Rhinella marina (assembly GCA_900303285.1). Lineage (NCBI taxonomy): Eukaryota > Metazoa > Chordata > Amphibia > Anura > Bufonidae > Rhinella > Rhinella marina. Next base: position 16,967 of record ONZH01028586.1, read on the forward strand.
CTGGTGGCTGTACTCTATATCAGCAGTTGTACTGCTGCCCCCTGGTGGCTATGCTCTATATCAGCAGCAGTAATACTGCCCTCTGGTGGCTGTACTCTATATCAGCAGTTGTACTGCTGCCCTCTGGTGGCTGTGCTCTATATCAGCAGCCATATTGCTGCCCAACCTCAGAGTACCTGCAGTTATCATGTTATCATGCCCCCTGGTGGCTCTGATCTGTATCAGCAGCCGTACTGCTTCCCCCTGGTGGCTATGCTGTATATTAGCAGCCGTACTGCTGCCTCCTGGTGGCTATGCTGTATATTAGCAGCCGTACTGCTGCCTCCTGGTGGCTATGCTGTATATTAGCAGCCGTACTGCTGCCTCCTGGTGGCTATGCTGTATATTAGCAGCCGTACTGCTGCCTCCTGGTGGCTATGCTGTATATGAGTAGCCATACTGCTGCCCCCTGGTGGCTGTGCTCTATATCAGCAGCCATATTGCTGCCCGACCTCAGAGTACCTGCAGTTATCATGTTATCATGCCCCCTGGTGGCTCTGATCTGTATCAGCAGCCGTACTGCTGCCCCCTGGTGGCTATGCTGTATATTAGCAGCCTTACTGCTGCCTCCTGGTGGCTATGCTGTATATAAGTAGCCATACTGCTGCCCCCTGGTGGCTGTGCTGTATATAAGCAGCCATACTGCTGCCCTCTGGTGGCTGTGCTCTATATTAGTAGCCGTACTGCTGCCTCCTGGTGGCTATGCTGTATATAAGTAGCCATACTGCTGCCCTCTGGTGGCTGTGCTGTATATAAGTAGCCATACTGCTGCCCTCTGGTGGCTGTGCTGTATATAAGCAGCCATACTGCTGCCCTCTGGTGGCTGTGCTGTATATAAGTAGCCATACTGCTGCCCCCTGGTGGCTGTGCTGTATATAAGCAGCCATACTGCTGCCCCCTGGTGGCTATGCTGTATATAAGTAGCCATACTGCTGCCCTCTGGTGGCTGTGCCTGTATATAAGCAGCCATACTGCTGCCCTCTGGTGGCTGTGCTCTATATGAGTAGCCATACTGCTGCCCTCTGGTGGCTGTGCTGTATATAAGTAGCCATACTGCTGCCCTCTGGTGGCTGTGCTGTATATAAGCAGCCATACTGCTGCCCTCTGGTGGCTGTGCTGTATATAAGTAGCCATACTGCTGCCCCCTGGTGGCTGTGCTGTATATAAGCAGCCATACTGCTGCCCCCTGGTGGCTATGCTGTATATAAGCAGCCATACTGCTGCCTCTGGTGGCTGTGCTGTATATAAGCAGCCATACTGCTGCCCTCTGGTGGCTGTGCTGTATATAAGCAGCCATACTGCTGCCCTCTGGTGGCTGTGCTCTATATGAGTAGCCGTACTGCTGCCCTCTCGTGGCTGTGCTCTATATGAGTAGCAGTACTGCTGCCATCTGGTGGCTTTGCTCTCTATCAGCAGCCGTGCTGCTGCCCTCTGGTGGCTGTGCTTTATATCAGCAGTTGTACTGCTGCCCCCTGGTGGCTGTGCTGTATATCAGCAGCCATACTGCTGCCCTCTGGTGACTATGCTGTATATCAGCAGCAGCACTACTACCCTCTGGTGGCTGTGCTCTATATCAGCTGCTGCACTGCTGCCTGTTGGTGGCGGTGCTCTATATCAGCGGCCATACTACTGCCCCCTGGTGGCTATGCTCTATATCAGCAGCCGTACTGCTGCCCTCTGGTGGCTCTGATGTGTATCAGCAGCCGTACTGCTGCCCTGTGGTGGCTATGCTTTATATTAGCAGCCGTACTGCTGCCCTCTCGTGGCTGTGCTCTTTATCAGCAGCTGCACTGCTGCCCCCTGGTGGCTATACTGTATATCAGCAGCCATATTGCTGCCCGACCTGGGAATACCTGCAGTTATCTTGTTTCTTTATGTATTGTGATGTTCTTGTTATGTTTTTCACGGTTTGGCCGAGTATTCCAGCAGGGAAGATACAGTTAGTAATGGATGGAAGAAACAAGGCTAACCCCCCTGTCCCTCCCCTCTTGGTAGGAGTGGGCTGGTCCTGCTCTCTGCCAGGAGGGGTAGTTCCTGTTCAGACAGAAATCGGAGAGGAAGCGCATGTCAGATCTCCTGCTCCTCAGAGCCGGATTTCATTCTGCTGTGAGACCAACAGTCGAGAGAGATCATCAGCATCAAGAACACAGCTTTAAGAAAGTATCCGTGTGACAAAACGTGTTATCAGCGAATTACAGCTTTACAGACACTGCGGAAGGTGAGGGGCTACGGCTCAGACACCCATTACCTAAAGGTGAGGGACAACAGCTCAGACACCCATTACCTAAAGGTGAGGGACTACAGCTCAGACACCCATTACCTAAAGGGGAGGGACTACAGCTCAGATACCCATTACCTAAAGGGGAGGGACTACAGCTCAGACACCCATTACCTAAAGGGGAGGGACTACAGCTCAGACACCCATTACCTAAAGGGGAGGGACTACAGCTCAGATACCCATTGCCTAAAGGGGAGGGACTACGGCTCAGACACGCATCATCTATACTATCACTAGGCCAGACTAAATAAGATCAAGTCTCAAAGGCTCTCAAGAAAGAAGCGGGATGGACTGAGAGATTAATGTCCCCACATGGAGGCCGCCATCTTGGAAGTCATTGTGCCTCACTGCTGCACATCAAACTCACCAAAATCTACAGTCTCAAGCAGGAGTTGTGTGAGAGACTTCGGGAGCCGTTACTTCTACCTGGGTGCTCTCCAGCCGAACACTCTGTACCGCTGTTACACCACTTAAAGGGACCCTGCATCCTTTACCGCCATCAACCCAAATTTACCGCCACTGATCCTGGATTGTACCACTAGAAAAGCATGGGTGGAAATCTGTTTGGCGTTCTGTTTTGTCAGCATGATGAGGATGTTGATGAAGATGTGTAAGTGTAGAAACCATGAGGTGTTGGAGAGTGAATGCCCGAAGGGAGCCTCCCACCACGGGTCTGTCACCCAAGCGGAGAACCCATAGGGCCCAAACCAATCGGGCATCAGGCCCCTGCTTCCCTAAATTTCTCTAATATCACTGAACCAATTGTGACTCTACCTGGTAACCCTGCACCACAAGTGCCTCTGGCTACTCCTGCAACAGAACCAGACATGACAAACCCAGAAAAAAGCCAACATGTGGCCATCCTCATCATGACTGCTTTCAGAACCCCGTGCCTACTACGAGTCCAGTACAGCCTGAGCCCGCCAAGAAGGGAGACCACCCTCACAAGCGTGGGATAAAGAAGGAATGCCCATCGGGAGCCCACAAAGCTGAGCAACCTGCTACATCACAGCTAGACTACCCTCCTCCCATCCTAAGGTCAAGGCGTACTGACTTCAAAATGTACTGCAAAAAGAGGCAACCTCCTTGGTACCACAATGGATTGCCCCTTGGGACTGTAGTACTCTCATATCACCCTGGTAGCTAGAGTTCTTAGCCTAGGACTTGTTTTTTCATATATATTTGCACTTATGCTCTTTACGCTCCAACCTTTCCTCTCCATAGTATTGGGAAGTAGAAAGCCAGCTTGCTCGGCATCTTTGGTCACCTGTTGCCGGGATACCAGGAGGTACCACAAGCACAGTCCGAGCATGGCCTGCCTATCATTAAGGGGGTATGCAGTACCTCAGACCTGGGAGTATCTGCAATTATTGTGTTTTATTATGTATTGTTATGTTCATGTTATGTTTTTGCTGTTCATCCCAGCAGAGAAGGTAATGGTTGTCAGGAACGGGGAGAACCACCCTGTTCTTCTCCTCTCGGTAGGACTGGGCTGCTCCTACTTCCTGCCATGAGGGCGAGTTCCAGTCCTGTTAGTAAAGGGAGAGGAAGCGCATGTCAGAGCTCCTAATCCTAGGAACCTTATCCAATTCTCCTATGACATCTTCATTATTCAGAACACAGCTTCCAAAAGCATCAGTGCTTGATGACAGCAGAGTGATCAGTGAAATTACCTGCTTAACAGACACTGCTACATGTGCTGGACTACGGCTCAGACACCCATCACCAAAACCACCACTAGGCCAGACTAACATTAAGCCTGAATCACACAGTGGACACCTATATCCGCAAATGCTACTAAACAGCCATCCCACCTCCTACCATACCTCCTCTGGTGCCAGAAACTGCTCTTTGTACTTTATACTGCTGGGTGTTATATTTTGCAATAAGTAAACAGAGACTGTTATACATTTACCTGAGGTAGTACACTGTGACACGACACCTCACAAGGGCCACTACTACTCCCATCCTCTGCACATCTATACAACCTGCAGTAATCCAGAGTTCATCCACCGCTCCTCATTGACGGCTGTAGCGAGATGACTTAACGTGTTGGAGGCCAGACGTGTGAATGGTCAGCACAGAACATGTCACATGACCCGCGTGTAACGTGCTGGAGGCCAGACGTGTGAATGGTCAGCACAGAGGATGTCACATGACCCCATCTAATGTGGTGGAGGCCAGACGTGTGAATGGTCAGCACAGAGGATGTCACATGACCCCATCTAATGTGGTGGAGGCCAGACGTGTGAATGGTCAGCACAGATTTCACATGACCCCGTGTAACGTGCTGGAGGCCAGACGTGTGAATGGTCAGCACAGAGGATGTCACATGACCCCATCTAATGTGGTGGAGGCCAGACGTGTGAATGGTCAGCACAGAGGATGTCACATGACCCCATCTAATGTGGTGGAGGCCAGACGTGTGAATGGTCAGCACAGAGGATGTCACATGACCCCATCTAATGTGGTGGAGGCCAGACGTGTGAATGGTCAGCACAGATTTCACATGACCCCGTGTAACGTGCTGGAGGCCAGACGTGTGAATGGTCAGCACAGAGGATGTAACATGACCCGCGTGTAACATGGTGACAGCAGAGACTTCATAGTCACAGGTTCTGAGATTTATTTCACTATATTATAAATCCTGAAAATGAATGTTATTACAGATTTATCCACGGTCACCCCGACACCCTACACCCCGCCATGTTGAGGGGTCGCTGTCTTCTGCCTGGGCCCAGAGTCTGGAAGCAGATGAGAAAACAGTGAGTTAGTCTCATGTGGGAGTCACTTACCTCTGCTCCATATACAGTGTATTATAATACAGAGATAAAGAATGAGGGGCGGGGCCCTATCTCCAGCACACGGGGACCCTCCAGGAAGCACTCTGATGACATCACTGCCCTCTCCTTTAGACCACACCATTTATTTTTACATGAGGAGTAACACATCTGAGGCAGGAGATAGTGAGGTGTCCTCAGCTCTCACCCTCTGTAGATTCAGGCCTCTCCTCTTCAGTTTCCACCTCATCCGCATCAAATATCTCTTCTTCTTCATCCCCCTGAGCAGCTACAAAACACGGAACAGGAAGATGTGACGAACGAGTTCTCATCGGAGGGTAAATCACCAGATATTTGTGATATGACCCAGGAGATGTCTGTATTACATGTGTGATATTACATGGAGATGTCTGTATTACATGTGTGATATTACATGGAGATGTCTGTATTACATGTGTGAAATTACACAGGGATGTCTGTATTACATGTGTGATATTACACAGGGATGTCTGTATTACATGTGTGATATTACACGGGGATGTCTGTATTACATGTGTGATATTACACAGGGATGTCTGTATTACATGTGTGATATTACACAGGGATGTCTGTATTACATGTGTGATATTACACGGGGATGTCTGTATTACATGTGTGATATTACACTGGGATGTCTGTATTACATGTGTGATATTACACTGGGATGTCTGTATTACATGTGTGAAATTACACAGGGATGTCTGTATTACATGTGTGATATTACATTGGGATGTCTGTATTACATGTGTGATATTACACAGGGATGTCTGTATTACATGTGTGATATTACACGGGGATGTCTGTATTACATGTGTGATATTACACTGGGATGTCTGTATTACATGTGTGATATTACACAGGGATGTCTGTATTACATGTGTGAAATTACACAGGGATGTCTGTATTACATGTGTGATATTACATTGGGATGTCTGTATTACATGTGTGATATTACACGGGGATGTCTGTATTACATGTGTGATATTACACAGGGATGTCTGTATTACATGTGTGATATTACATTGGGATGTCTGTATTACATGTGTGATATTACATGGAGATGTCTGTATTACATGTGTGATATTACACGGGGATGTCTGTATTACATGTGTGATATTACACAGGGATGTCTGTATTACATGTGTGATATTACACGGGGATGTCTGTATTACATGTGTGATATTACACTGGGATGTCTGTATTACATGTGTGATATTACACAGGGATGTCTGTATTACATGTGTGATATTACACAGGGATGTCTGTATTACATGTGTGAAATTACACAGGGATGTCTGTATTACATGTGTGATATTACATTGGGATGTCTGTATTACATGTGTGATATTACACGGGGATGTCTGTATTACATGTGTGATATTACATGGAGATGTCTGTATTACATGTGTGATATTACACAGATATGTCTGTATTACATGTGTGATATTACAGAGATATGTCTGTATTACATGTGTGATATTACATGGGGATGTCAGTATTACATGTGTGATATTACACGGGGATGTCTGTATTACATGTGTGATATTACACAGATATGTCTGTATTACATGTGTGATATTACACGGGGATGTCTGTATTACATGTGTGATATTACACAGGGATGTCAGTATTACCATGTGTGATATTACACAGCGGATGTCTGTATTACATGTGTGATATTACACAGGGATGTCTGTATTACATGTGTGATATTACACAGATATGTTTGTATTACATGTGTGATATTACATGGTGATGTCAGTATTACATGTGTGATATTACACAGGGATGTCAGTATTACATGTGTGATATTACAGAGATATGTCTGTATTACATGTGTGATATTACAGAGATATGTCTGTATTACATGTGTGATATTACATGGGATGTCAGTATTACATGTGTGATATTACACGGGGATGTCTGTATTACATGTGTGATATTACACAGATATGTCTGTATTACATGTGTGATATTACACGGGGATGTCTGTATTACATGTGTGATATTACACAGGGATGTCAGTATTACATGTGTGATATTACACAGGGATGTCTGTATTACATGTGTGATATTACACAGGGATGTCTGTATTACATGTGTGATATTACCCGGGGATGTCTGTATTACATGTGTGATATTACACAGATATGTTTGTATTACATGTGTGATATTACATGGTGATGTCAGTATTACATGTGTGATATTACACAGGGATGTCAGTATTACATGTGTGATATTACACAGGGATGTCTGTATTACATGTGTGATATTACACAGAGATGTCTGTATTACATGTGTGATATTACACAGATATGTCTGTATTACATGTGTGATATTACACGGGGATGTCTGTATTACATGTGTGATATTACATGGGGATGTCTGTATTACATGTGTGATATTACACGGGGATGTCTGTATTACATGTGTGATATTACACAGGGATGTCTGTATTACATGTGTGATATTACACAGGGATGTCTGTATTACATGTGTGATATTACACAGGGATGTCTGTATTACATGTGTGATATTACCCGGGGATGTCTGTATTACATGTGTGATATTACACAGGGATGTCTGTATTACATGTGTGATATTACACGGGGATGTCTGTATTACATGTGTGATATTACACAGGGATCTCAGGACTAGATATCAGCACAGGACTGCGGTGTATTTTGCCTCCACAGTAAATCATGTTGTCGGTGCAGACTGCCCTCACCGGTGTGGAAATCGATGGTCCTAAGCATCTCGGACACCAAATCCACATTAACACAGAAGTGATCCATGTTCTCATAGCCGGGGTCTGGACGGTCTATCGTGGAAACCTTGGACATATCTGTGATCCTGTGGAAACAATATGGATGAATACACTCAAAACATGGAGAGGTGATGAAACATGGCGGATATGGGAGAAGACAGACCACACAATGGAGCTTGGTTAACTCTACAAGATGCAATGGAACAAGATGAGACATTTGTGAGATGTGTGAAGAGACCCACCCCCATCAAATGTTAATGTGAACAGGTGCCAGAAAAGCAATATACAGGTCCTGTAATATGACACTAGATGGGGACCATCTACTTCACTGGAGTGTTTATGGGGGACACTTATTGTAGTACACCGGGTTACTAGGAGGAGGGAGGTCCTGTAATATGACACTAGAGTGGGACCATCTACCTCAGGGGAGTGTTTCTGGGGGATACTTATTGTGGTGCACACCAGGTTACTAGGAGGAAGGAGGTCCTATAATATGACACTAGATGGGGACTATCTATTTCAGGGGTGTGTTTCTGGGGGATACTTATTGTGGTACACACCAGGTTACTAGGAGGAGGGAGGTCCTGTAATATGACACTAGAGTGGGACCATCTACCTCAGGGCAGTGTTTCTGGAGGATACTTATTGTGGTGAACACCTGTTTACTAGGAGGAGGGAGGTCCTGTAATATGACACTAGATGGGGACCATCTACTTCAGGGGAGTGTTTCTGGGGGATACTTATTGTGGTGCACACCAGGTTACTAAGAGAAGGGAGGTCCTGTAATATGACACTAGAGTGGGACCATCTACCTCAGGGGAGTGTTTCTGGGGGATACTTATTGTAGTACACACCTGTTTACTAGGAGGAGGGAGGTCCTGTAATATGACACTAGAGTGGGACCATCTACCTCAGGGCAGTGTTTCTGGAGGATACTTATTGTGGTGCACACCTGTTTACTAGGAGGAGGGAGGTCCTGTAATATGACACTAGAGTGGGACCATCTACCTCAGGGGAGTGTTTCTGGGGGATACTTATTGTGGTGCACACCAGGTTACTAGGAGGAAGGAGGTCCTATAATATGACACTAGATGGGGACTATCTATTTCAGGGGTGTGTTTCTGGGGGATACTTATTGTGGTACACACCAGGTTACTAGGAGGAGGGAGGTCCTGTAATATGACACTAGAGTGGGACCATCTACCTCAGGGGAGTGTTTTCTGGGGGATACTTATTGTAGTACACACCTGTTTACTAGGAGGAGGGAGGTCCTGTAATATGACACTAGATGGGGACCATCTACTTCAGGGGAGTGTTTCTGGGGGATACTTATTGTGGTGCACACCAGGTTACTAGGAGGAGGGAGGTCCTGTAATATGACACTAGAGCGGACCATCTACCTCAGGGGGAGTGTTTCTGGGGGATACTTATTGTGGTGCACACCAGGTTACTAGGAGGAGGGAGGTCCTGTAATATGACACTAGAGCGGACCATCTACTTCAGGGGAGTGTTTCTGGGGGACATTTATTGTAGTACACACCAGGTTACTAGGAGGAGGGAGGTCCTGTAATATGACACTAGAGTGGACTATCTATCTCAAGTAGGGTCGCCATCTTTCCCAACAAAAAATACCGGCCAATTTAAGCTACACCTCAACACAGATCCAAAAACTGTGTCACATGGAAAGAGTCAATGCTGTATACCCACAGTATAGCTGTATACCCCCAGTATAGCAGAATACCCGCAGTATAGCAGTATACCCCCAGTATAGCAGTATACCCGCAGTACAGTAGTATACCCGCAGTATAGCAGTATACCCGCAGTATAGCAGAATACCCGCAGTATAGCAGAATACCCGCAGTATAGCAGTATACCCCCAGTACAGCAGTATACCCGCAGTATAGCAGTATACCCCCAGTATAGCAGTATACCGGCAGTATAGCAGTATACCCCCAGTATAGCAGTATACCCACAGTATAGCAGTATACCCACAGTATAGCAGTATACCCGCAGATAATAGCAGTATACCCCCAGTATAGCAGTATACCCCCAGTAATAGCAGCAATAACCCCACAGTATATACCCCGCAGTATAGCAGTATACCCGCAGTATAGCAGTATCCCCCAGTATAGCAGTATACCACAGTATAGCAGTATATACCCGCAGTATAGCAGTATAGCCCAGTAGCAGTACCCGCAGTATAGCTGTATAGCCGCAGTATAGCTGTAACCCGCAGTATAGCAGTATAAGCCCGCAGTATAGCAGTATAATAGCAGTATACCCGCAGTATAGCAGTATACCCCCTAGCAGTATACCCCCAGTATAGCAGTATATATACCCCAGTATAGCAGTATACCCACAGTATAGCAGTATAGCAGTATAGCCCGCAGTATAGCAGTATAATAACCCGCAGTATAGCAGTATAGCAGTATACCCGCACCCCCCAGTATAGCAGTATATACCCCCAGTATTAGCAGTATACCCGCAGTATAGCAGTATACCCAGTATAGCAGAATACCCGCAGTATAGCAGTATACCCGCAGTATAGCAGTAATACCCGCAGTATAGCAGAATACCCGCAGTATAGCTATACCCCAGAGTATAAGCAGTATACCCGCAGTATAGCAGTATAGCAGTATACCGCAGTATAGCAGTGGTATACCCGCAGTATAGCAGTATACCCGCAGTATAGCAGTATACCCACAGTATAGCAGTATAACCCGCAGTATAGCAGTATAGCAGTATAGCAGAATACCGCAGTATAGCCGCAGTATAGCAGTATACAGTATAGCAGTATACCCCAGTATAGCAGTATATACAGTAGCGTATACCCGCAGTATACCCGCAGTATAGCAGTATACCCGCAGTATAGCAGATATAGTATAGCAGTATACCCACAGTATAGCAGTATAACCCGCAGTATAGCAGTATACCCGCAGTATAGCAGATACCCCCAGTACAGCAGTATACCCGCAGTATACGCAGTATACCCGCAGTATAGCCCCGCAGTATAGCAGTATACCCCAGTATAGCAGTATACCCGACAGTATAGCAGTATACCCGCAGTATAGCAGTATACCCGCAGTATAGCTGTATACCCGCAGTATAGCAGTATACCCGCAGCATAGCAGTATACCCCCAGTACAGCAGTATACCCGCAGTATAAGCAGTATAACCCGCAGTATAGCAGTATACAGTATACCCCCAGTATAGCAGTATACCCGCAGTATAGCAAGAATACCCGCAGTATAAGCAGTATATACCCGCCAGTATAGCAGTATACCCGCAGTATAGCAAGTATATACCCGCAGTATAGCAGTATACCCCCAGTATACAGCAGTATACCCGCAGTATAGCAGTATACCCCCAGTACAGCAGTATACCCGCAGTATAGCAGAATACCCGCAGTATAGCAGAATACCTGCAGTATAGCAGTATACCCACAGTATAGCAGAATACCCGCAGTACACGTACAGTATAACCCGCAGTAAAGCAGTATACCCGCAGTATAGCAGTATACCCGCAGTATAGCAGTACCTGCAGTACAGCAGTATAACCCGCAGTACAGCAGTATACCCCCAGTAATAGCAGTATACCCGCAGTATAGCAGAATACCCGCAGTACAGCAGTATACCCGCAGTATAGCTGTATACCCCCAGTATAGCAGTATACCCGCAGTATAGCAGTATACCCGCAGTATAGCAGTATACCGCACAGTATAGCAGTATAGTATACCCGCAGTATAGCAGTATACCCCAGTATAGCAGAATACCCGCAGTAGGTAGCAGTATACCCAGCAGTATAGCAGTATACCCGCAGTATCCCCAGTATAGCAGTATACCCCAGTATAGCAGTATATATACCCCAGTATAAGTATAGCAGTATATAGCAGTATATACCCATATGCAGTATACCCGCAGTATAGCAGTATACCCGCAGTATAGCAGTATACCGCAGTATAGCAGTACCAGTATAGCAGTATACCGCAGTATAGCCGTATACCGCAGTATAGCAGTATACCCGCAGTATACAGTATACCCCCAGCAGTACAGTATAGCAGTATACCCGCAGTATAAGCAGTATAACCCCCAGTATAGCAGTATACCCCCAGTATAGCAGTATACCCCCAGTATAGCAGTATAGCAGTATCAGTATACCGCAGTATAGCAGTATACCCAGTATACCGCAGTATAGCAGTATATAGCAGTATACCCCAGTATAGCAGTATACCCCCAGTATAGCAGTATACCCACAGTATAGCAGTATACCCGCAGTATAGCAGTATACCCGCAGTATAGCAGTATACCCGCAGTATAGCAGTATACCCAGTATAGCGTATACCGCAGTATAGCAGTATACCAGTATACAGCAGTATACCATAGCCAGTATAGCAGTATACCCACAGTATAGCAGTATACCCGCAGTATACCCCAGTATAGCAGTATATCGCACAGTATAGCAGTATACCCCCAGTATAGCAGTATACCCCGCAGTTATAGCTTTACCCGCAGTATACCCGCAGTATAGCAGTATACCCCAGTACAGCAGTATACACAGTATAGCAGTATACCCCCAGTATAGCAGTATACCCGCAGTTATAGCAGTATACCCGCAGTATAGCAGTATACCCCGATAGCAGATACCGCAGTATACCCGCAGTTATAGCAGTATAACCCGCAGTATAGCAGTATATACCCGCAGTATAGCAGTAATACCCGCAGTATATGCAGTATACCGCAGTATAGCAGTATATCCACAGTACAGTATAGTATACAGTATAGCAGTATACCCGCAGTATAGCAGTATACCCCAGTATAGCAGTATATCCACAGTATAGCAGTATACCCCCAGTATAGCAGTATACCCGCAGTATAGCAGTATCCCCGCAGTATACCCGCAGTATAGCCCCCCAGTATTAGCAGTATACCCGCAGTATAGCAGTATACCCCGCAGTTAAGCAGTATACCCCAAGTATAGCAGTATACCGCAGTATAGCAGTATACCCGCAGTTATATACAGTATAGCAGTATAGCAGTTATACCCAGTATATAGCAGTATACCCCCAGTATAGGCAGTATAACCCCCAGTATAGCAGTATATACCCCAGTATAAGCAGTATACCCCCAGTATAGCCAGCTATCCCCCCAGTATAGCAGTATAGCCCCCCAGTATAGCAGTATATCCATAGTATAGCAGTATACCCCCAGTAAAGCAGTAACCCCCAGTATAGCAGTATACCCGCAGTATATACCAGTATTTATAGCAGTTATAAGCAGTATACCCCCAGTAGCCCAGTTAGCAGTATACCCAGAGTTATATAGCAGTATAACCCGAGTATAGCAGTATACCCCAGTATAGCAGTATACCCCAGTATAGCAGTATACCCCCCAGTATAGCAGTATACCCCCCAGTATAGCAGTATACCCGGTATAGCAGTATACCCGGTATAGCAATACTAAGCAGTATACCGCAGTATAGCAGTAT
>ONZH01028587.1:0-31050 GCA_900303285.1 Rhinella marina
CGCCTCCACACGCTGTATCCTAGCTGCCGCTACCTCCAAATTATGTAAGTGTGCCACTCTGTGGCCTACTCATTCTGCTGCCGCCGTCTCCACACACTGTGTCCTTGCTGCCGCTACTTCCTAAATATGTAATTGTGCCACTCTACGGTATGCTGCTTCTGCTGCTGCCGCCTCCACGCACTGTGTCCTAGCTGCCGTTTCCGGCAAAATATGTAATTGTGCAACTCTACAGTATGCTTCTTCTGCTGCTGCTGTCTCCACATGCTGTGTCCTAGCTGCCGCTACCTCCAAATTATGTGATTGTCCCACTCTGTGGCCTACTTATGCTGCTGCCGCCGCCTCTACACGCTATGTCCTAGCTGCCACTACCTCCAAATTATGTGATTGTGCCGCTCTGTGGCCTACTCATACTGCTTTCGCCGCCTCCACACGCTGTGTCCTAGCTGCCTCTACCTCCAAAATATGTCATTGTGCCACTCTATCGTATGCTGCTCTTGCTGCTGCTGCTGCCGCCTCACACGCTGTGTCCTAGCCACCGCTAACTCCAAAATATGTAATTGTGCCACTCTACGGTATGCTGCTTCTGCTGCTGCTGCCGCCTCCACACACTGTTGTCCTAGCTGCCGCTACCTCCAAATTAAGGAATTGTCCCACTCTGTGGCCCTACTTACGCTGCTGCCGCCGCCTCCACACGCTATGTCCTAGCTGCCGCTACCTCCAAATTATATGATTGTGCCACTCTGTGGCCTGATACTGCTGCCGCCGCCTCCACACGCTTTGTCATAGTTGCCGCTACCTCCAAATTATGTGATTTGTGCCACTCTGTGGCCTACTCATGCTGCTGCTGCCGCCTCCGCACACAGTGTCCTAGCTGGCCGCTTCCTCCAAAATATGTCATTGTGCCACTCTACGGTATGCTGCTTCTGCTGCTGCTGCTGCCGGCTCAACACAATGTGTCCTAGCTGCCGCTACCTCCAAATTATGTGATTGTGCACTCTGTGGCCTACTCATGCTGCTGCCGCCGCCTCCGCACGCAGTGTCCTAGCTGCCGCTTCCTCCAAAATATGTGATTGTGCCACTCTACGGTATGCTGCTTCTGCTGCTGCTGCTGCCGCCTCCACATGGTGTGTCCTAGCTGCCTTTTCCTCCAAAATATTTAATTGTGCGACTCTACGGTATGCTACTTCTGCTGCTGCTGCCGCCTCCACACGCTGTGTCCTAGCTGCCGTTTCCTCCTAAATATGTAATTGTGCCACTCTACGGTATGCTACTTCTGCTGCTGCTACCTCCACACGCTGTGTCCTAGCTGCCGCTACCTCCAAATTATGTAATTGTGCCAATCTGTGGCCTACTTATGCTGCTGCCGCCGCCTCCATACGCTGTATCCTAGCTGCTGCTACCTCCAAATTATGTGATTGTGCCACTCTGTGGCCTACTCATTCTGCTGCCGCCGCCTCCACACACTGTGTCCTGGCTGCCGCTACCTCCAAAATATGTCATTGTGCCACTCTACGGTATGCTGCTTCTGCTGCTGCTGCCGCCTCCACGCGCTGTGTCCTAGCTGTCAATACCTCCAAAATATGTAATTGTGCAACTCTACAGTATGCTACTTCTGCTGCTGCTGCCTCCACGCTCTGTGTCCTAGCTGCCGCTAACTCCAAATTATGTGATTGTGCCACTCTGTGGCCTACTCATACTGCTGTCGCCGCCTCTACACTCTGTGTCCTAGCTGCTGCTACCTCCAAATTATGTGATTGTGCCACTCTGTGGCCTGATGCTGCTGCCGCCATCTCCGCACGCTTTGTCATAGTTGCCGCTACCTCCAAATTATGTGATTGTGCCACTCTGTGGCCTACTCATGCTGCTGCCGCCGCCTCCGCAAACAGTGTCCTAGCTGCCGCTACCACCAAATTATGTGATTTTGCCACTCTGTGGCTTACTTCATACTGCTGTCGCCGCCTCCACACGCTGTGTCCTATATGCCGCTACCTCCAAATTATGTGATTGTGCCACTCTGTGGCCTACTCATACTGCTGTCGCCGCCTCCACATGCTGTGTCCTAGCTGCCGCTACCACCAAAGCATGTAATTGTGCCACTCTACGGTATGTTGCTTCTGCTGCTGCCGCCTCCACACGCTGTGTCCTAGCTGCAGCTACTTCCACATGCTGTGTCCTTTCTGCCACTACCTCCAAATTATTTGATTGTGCCAGTCTTTGGTCTACTTATGCTGCAGCCGCCGCCTCCACACGCTGTGTCCTAGCTGCTGCTACCTCCAAATTATGTGATTGTGCCACTCTGTGGCCTAATGCCGCCGCCGCCTCCACACTCTGTGTCCTAGCTGCTGCTACCTCCAAAATATGTAATTGTGCCACTCTATGGTATGTTGCTTCAGCTGCTGCTGCTGCCTCCACAGATGCTGTTACTGTGCCACTTTGTGGCCTTGAAGTGTATTCACCTGCTGTCTCTTGAAGATGCTGTTACTGTGCCACTCTGTGGCCTTGAAATTTTTTCGACTGCTGCTGCCTCTTGCAGCTGCTGTTCCGGTGCCACTCGGCCTAGTAAATTTGTCCGACTGCTGCTGCCTCCTGCAGCTGCTGTTATGGTGCCACTTGTTGGCCTAGTAAATTAATTAGAATTTTTTGGACCTTCTGCTCGGCAGCAGCATGTCACTCATAAATTTTTGGTACGTTCTGTAGTCCTATTCCATTATTCATAGCTCCAGTATACAGGAAACCCTGTTTGTTTTGAACACTCGAATTTTTAAAAGTAAACGATTCCGGCCCACGGGACACTCAGCGACGAGCATGGGGGAGGCGAGAGGCAGGGGCTCCCACAGGTGGTAGTTCAGTTCCCTGCAGACCGCCACCTCGATCTCAAGATGGAACTCCGAGCTTTCTTGGCGTACTGCGTCAATACTGACATTTTACCACAGTTGAGGCAAAGCTGGAGCCTTCACTGCACCTCCTTTGTCTTACATTCCCGTCCGCTGGCATAACCAGCCCCAATACTGATAAGAACATATGCGACAGTTGATCTTAACTAGAGTTGAGCGAACGTGTTCGTAACGAGCACTGTACTGCTCGGATCCCCTGCGCTTGCATGGCCGCAGCCATCCGGATCCGTCCTCCTCATCCGACTGCAAGTCAGTGGGGACGGATCCGTTTGGTATGACACACTTATGTGTCATACCAAACGGATCCGACCCCATTGACTTAGAGTCAGGTGAGGACGGATCCGGATGCCTGCGGCCATGCGAGCGCAGGGGATCCGAGCACTACAGTGCTCGTTACAAGCACGTTTGCTCAACTTTAATCTTAACCAAAAGGCCGAGAATTCTTTTTTACGGTCTGCTTTTCAGGGTATGTCACCATGCCACTCTCCAGCCTGATGCTGCTACCGCCGCCGACTCTACATGCTGTCTCCTAGTTGCAGCTATGTCAAAATTATGTAATTGTGCCACTCTGTGGCCTCCAAATTGTACTACTACTTCCGCTGCTGCTGCCACTTCCAGGGTGTGTCATTCTGCCACTCTTTGGCCTACATATGCTGTTTCCACCTGGTCACACTGTCGTCGTTCCACTTTATAGTCTGCTGATGCTGCTGCTACTGCCATCTATACGCTGTCTGGGGGGGCTCTGCTTGTATAATCGTGTAATAGAACAGGTTCTGTCGAAATCTATGTGGAATCAGTGAATTGGTGTAAAAGGCGTGCGCTTTTGGCGCTCTAGTAGGATCTTGGGCCTCTGCACGATTCTTTATAGCTGGAGCTAACATTGACCTGAAAGGCTGAGTTCAGACTTGAGTTATTTGGTGAGTTTTGGCCCCTTAACTGCCCAAACAAATGAAAATTGCCCAAATACATAAAAGTGTGCAGCGATTATAAGAGTGACGCCTGTTATGTGCATGTCACACTGGCTCACAGTATTCTTTCACTACCACAGTAGACTCCCTATGCGTTTTACTGCAAGGCACAGTGTTCTACACCACTATCCAGGCTCTCTGCAGCCCGGAAGTATCCATTTTTTAACGCGATTCGCCACGAATTTATTCGGATCGAAGCAAATCTTTTCAGAAAATTCGGCGAACCAGCCGAATCGAATTTTTGAAAAATTCGCTCAACTCTAGCAATAACACTTTATCTCAATAATTACTTTGAACAACTGAAGTTAAATTTATACCCTATTTATCGTGCTATAAAACACACTTTTTTCCTCCAAAAGTTGGGGGCAAATGGCAGAGTGACTTTGATAGTAATGAGTGTTTACATTATGGAAGTGCTCATTAGTACAGTAGGACTGAAGAGCAGTGAATACAATGCTCTTTGTGTTGGCTATATTCACCTCTCCCTGGTCTTCTTCTCGTGCCGGAGTTGCATGTCGTGCCATGACCTGCGCACAGTGTGATGACATAGGCACACTCTGTGACCTCACGCTGTGTGACGTCGAGTCACAGTGCAGCATGGCGGGAAGAGCGCTGGATCTTCAGAGAGGCAGTGGGATCTAGAACAGGAGAGGATGATTTATTTATCTAAGGTCTGATTAACATTATAACATTGGGGATCTGATCTGAGGTCTGATAGGGTGTCTTAGCTGATGTCTAACATTGGGGGTCTGATCTGAGGTTTAATTAACATTTGGGTCTGATCTAAGGTCTAATTAACATTGGGGTCTGGACCAGGGACATAGCTGTTGGGGGTGCACAGATAGCAGTCACTACCAAGCCCAGGAGTCTGCGGGTGCCAAAAGGCCCTTGGGCTGCATAAGAAAGAAAGTGCATACCGGTCCAGTTACACCTCTGGAGGGAAGGGGTTAGGTTAGGAATTTGGCATGGGGTGGTGCCATTTCAATTTTGCCTCAGGCAGAACGAAGGCTATGTGCTTCACTGCCCCGGCCACAAAGCACTGAGTGAAGGGGGGCCCAAGCTGAACTCTTGCACAAGGTCTCATGAGCTTTTAGCTATGCCCCTGCTAAAAGCTGAAGTTTTATTAACATTATTAACATTATTAACATTGATAACATTTTATTAACATTGATGATAACCTAACCTCAGACCCCACCGATCAGCTTTTTCATGGAGCCGCGTGCTCAACTAGGCCATATGACCAATGTACTGTGACTTGTATATAGATTATTTGGGACTCTGTTAATGTTTGTGTGGTGCTTGTGTCTAGGGGAGGCATCCCTTATCACAGTAGGTAGAAAGACTGGCACTCACATTTCAATTGTGACGTTTCCTGGTTTATTGCCACATTTTGGTATACATGATGCACATTTTACTCTAGTCTGTGAATCCAGAAGGCCTCCTGTTTCATTAACATCTTATTCCTGGTTGAGCTACGTGCTCTATAATCTGAAAACTTCATTGTTATATAATATGTTTGAACAAATGAAAATGATAGGGGGTTGGGAGAAGCAAGATTACCTTGTCTAATAGTAGACTTATGTTTGGAGAACCTATCTTTCATCCGTGTGGAGGTTTATCCCATGTATAGCAGGCCACAGGGACATTTTTAGATATAAATGACATATTTGCGGTCACAAGTATTGGGAACACCTCTCCCATATGTAGATAGGAGAAATATTCTCCTCTCATCATGCTGGAGCAATGAACACATCCCTGGCAAGGATAAGTACTTTGTTTGGGAATAGAAAGAATCATTTCTTTCCATTCCTTTTTCACTCTCACTATTTTATCCCTGATGTTCTCAGATCTTTTGTAGCAGATCATAGGGGGATTCTGGAATTCTTCTACCCATGGATAGGATTTAGATACATTATTCCAATGTCTATCATTGTTCTTATTTTATTGATACAGGGATGGTATTTTATCACAAATGGAATGTAAGATTTTTTTGTATCTTTATTTCTATTTAATGTATCCAGTTGTGCTCTTTTGTGGTATAATAGTCCATCTGGATATACTCATTCCTTGAATTTGACTGTCATTTTATCTAGTCTAACCTCATATTCTTCTGGTTTGGTGACAATACGTATCACCCTTTGGTGAAGTCGCATGGCCTAGGAAGAGGCCAAAGTGCTCACAGAGCACTGACCACTTCTAACAGCTGATTGATGGGGTCCAAGGTAACAGGCCTCCACCCATCTGATATTGATGGCCTATCCTGAGGATAGGTCATCAATATACATTTCTGGATAACCCCTTTAACATTGAGGGTCTGATTGAGGAGTCTGATTTGAAGTTTGATGGAAAATAAATGTTCTTTTATTTTCCTACTCTAAAAACTAGTGGGTCTTATTGGCAGGTGCATGTTACACGGCGAAAAATATGGTAACTTCTGACATTAGATTCACATTCAGATTTATTTGCTTGGCTCAGTAACGTTATATTCAGATGCAGCAGATTTGTTCCAGAAAAGTATTTAGGAGAATGTAAGATTTATTGAGGAGCCTGATCGTGCCTTTTAAAACTATAAACACAAAGATAATGTTAGGAAAATACAACTCATTAACACACGTCTGCTTTTAACCTCTTCAGGACACAGCCAATTTTAACCTTAAGGACAAGACCATTTTTGGCATGTGGTAACTTCAGAATACTATTACTAATTCATGACATTCTGAGGCTGGTTTCATGTGGCACATTGTACTTCATGATACTGATAAATTTTAGTGATACCTCATGAAATAATAATTAATTAACATTACCCATATATCTATTTTATGTTTGTATCATTTTGTAAAAGCGATTTTGTTTTTTGGGACATTATAAGGTTTAGAATGTTTTAAACAAATGTTTTAAAAAAATTTAAGAAAATTTCCAAAACCCACATTTTTAAAGGACCAATTCGGTTATGAAGTCACTTTGTGGGGCTTATATAACAGAAACCAACCATAAATTAACCCATTTTAGAAACAACAGATCTCAAATTATTAAAAACTGATTTTAAAAGCTTTGTTAAGCTTTTGTTCCACCAAAAAATTTAAGGAAAATGGAGGTGCATTTTTTTTTGCAGATTTTCTATTTTAATCCATTTCCTGTAAAACAACAGCCAAACATCAATATTTTAAACTTCAAAACGTATTACCCTAATTCTGCAGTTTACAGAAAACCCAACTTATGGTCATAAACTGCTTTATGGGCATACAGCTGTGTTTACCAAAGAAAGACCACCATGTAAATTTTGGAAGACAAATGTTACTGGAATGTTGTTGAAATTGAGTTTAACCCTTTCATGACCAGGCCTAAAAATGACATGAATGTCCAGGCAACTTTTTGTGATTTTGTGCACCTGGTGGTTTAGTGACCCTAATTTTTTTGTTTGACTACCAAAATAATTTTGCATTATTTTTTTAGTTGACACTTAGGACTTTTTATTAGAATGATTTTTTTTAGAGATTTTTTCTTAAAAAATTAGGTTTAATTTTAAGGAAAACTGCTAATTCATATTAAAAAAACGTATTTCTTTTAATTATAGCTTTTTATTTCTTAAATAGAAAAACTGACACAAAATTTGATTATTGCAATGGGTTCCCTATTTGGTGATGATAGTTTTGATATATAACATGTATAGGTTTTATTGAACTGGGTGAATATGGTGACGGTTTCTGTTGGCGACTGCATTTTTATTTTATTTATTTTTTTTACATTTTTATTTGTATTTTTATTATTATTTTTTATTTATATATTATTTATTTTTGCCACATAATATGTCCCCCAGGAGGTCATTAAAAGACTTCTGGAGGACATTGAGGTTTTTTTTTAACCTTTAAAATGTGCAGATAGGACGTATATAGCCGTATGGCAGTCGGGAAGGGGTTTAACCCCCTATAAATGATCCCATTTTGAAAACTACACCCCTCAAGGTATTTATTGAAACACTATTTAGAAACACTGGGCAGTGAAAAGGAAAAATTACATATTTTGCAAAAAATTTTTACTTTAGTCTGAAAATTTTCCCTTTGACAAGGGGTAACAGGAAAATACACCCCAAAAATCATCACTTGGCTCTGATGTGAAATAAAAAAGAGCCCCCCAAGAAGTGACCCCATAAATAATTTTTAAGGGGGAAGGTGCACGTTTGTCCAAACAGGCATTTCACAGTACTTAGACACGTAACACATGTCATAGAATTTAGAAGCACATGGCTATGAAAGTTAAAGGGTTTCTGTCACTAAATATTTCGCTATAAAACAGGCTGACATTGCACATGTGCCAATGTCACCTGATTTTAACTGTGGTATTTATTTCTAACTTAGTGGCCCCGTTTTTCTATAATTATTACTTTTATTTTATGCTAATTACCCTCTAGGAGCAGGGGGGACGTTACCCCTACTCCTAGAGGCTCAGTTGCCCACCTTTAGTAGTAACGCCCACTTTGTCTGGAGTGACAGGGCCAGGCAGCGTTGGTCTCCTCCTGCCGGCCCTGTCCTCCGTGCACATCGCGCACCTGCGCCGTCCTCTTCAGTACTCGGCACAGGCGCAGTGAGTGAAGGGAGCTCACCCGCTCTCTCACTGCGCCTGCGCTGTGTTTGACTGACGTTTTCGGCGCAGGCGCAGTGAGGAAGCTAGGAGTCGGCGAGCGCGATGTACACGGAGGACAGGGCCGGCAGGAGGAGATCAACGCTGCCTGGCCCTGTCACTCCAGACAAAGTGGGCGTTACTAAAGATGGGCAACTGAGCCTCTAGGAGCAGGGGTAACGCCCCCCCCTGCTCCTAAAGGGTAATTAGCATAAAATGAAAGTCATAATTACTAAGTTAGAAATAAATACCACAGTTAAAATCAGGTGATATTGGCACATGTGCAATGTCAGCCTGTGTGAAATATTTGGTGACAGAAACCCTTTAAAAATTACGTTTTATAAAAAAAAATATTACATTAGGCCTACATTTTTCATTTTTACAAGGGGCAACAGAATAAAATGCACATGTTACCAAATTTTTCCTTACAAGTACTCTTTTTAGATGTCAGGACAGAATTAGTGTATGCTGACATATTTGTTGCAGAATATTTCAATTATTTTATTGTATGTTCTACTTGAAAGATATTGGGAAAAAATAGTTTCTGCAAGTGCAGTGTACCAAAATATGTATCATGTAATTGACACTTTAGGGACATTTTCTATCCTTTGAAGATCTATTTGTTAAGTCCTTTACATGCTAAATAATGTATTTTATATTACAGATATGAAGTATGTAATGCAAATAGTATAAAACAATAAAAAGTACAAAAAGGTAATTGATATTTTAATTAAAATATGTTTTAATACTTTTAGGCTTTGACAAAAATCAAATAAGAATACTAAATAAAGAATATTATATTGTGTATTGTGTTTTACACAGCTCACATAGAACCTAGCCTAAAGTAAAATCACTGTTCTGCAATAAAAAGATGTATGGGAGCAATTTATTAGGGACACAAGCAGGGGCTGAATTACGACTAAAGAATATTTTATAAAACAGAAATATCCACCTTTATTTGACTGTATGTATCATAAAATTACATACATGGATTTTGATAAATAAAGGGACTCTTTGTATATTTATTATCTTGGGGTAAATAAAGTGCCAATGCACCAGTTGTTTGTGTGTTCAGAGGCATTATAGCTGTGCTGGTACCATGTCTGAATACTCCCTGGCACCATGTCTGAAAACTCCCTAAGGGTGCCATTACAAGAGACAGATTTTGTTGCAGAATTTTTTGCAAGAAAATTCCTTTCCCCTGAATGGGGCTAGCAGAAATCCATGTGCTTGCTGCCCTATTCAAATAAATGGAACTGATTTTCGGTTGTTGAATTTTCTGCCACACAATCTGCCGCATGTGAAGGCACTCTAATGGGGCCAGGGCTGGCAAACACATGTACATAGGTGGGGTCACCTCAAGTAGGTGGGTCTAACACAAGTAGAGGGGTCCAGCAATACCATAGAAGGCCAGTATATTGTGTTGGACTGTGGTATTTGGTTCTGCTGCACAATCAAATACCAAAGCATAACACAATATACTAACCTAGCAGCAACAAATACCACAGTTCAGCACAATATACTGTCGCAGCAAAAACAAATACCATAGTGCAATATAATATACTGCTCCAGCAGAACTTCTTGTTTAGGGCTCCTTCACACCACCGTTAGAGATTCCGTTCAGGCTTTCCGTTATAACATTGTTATAACGGAAAGAAACGGAATCCCTAGGACGGACATCAAAATGGACACCTTTAAGAGGCATTTCATTTTGAACCGTCATAATAGAAGCCTATGGGAAAGCATAACGGATCTGTTATGGTTTCCGTTATGCTGGACGGAAAACAAAGTCCTGTCAACAGAGCCCTTAACAGTGTTATTTGGTTCTGCTGGGTTAGTATATTGTGCTACACTATGGTACGTATTTTGGGCAGTATATTGTGCTGCACTGTGGTATTTGGTTCTACTGGGGCAGTACATTGCATTGTGCTGTGATATTGTCACGACAGGGAAACAAGGGATAGTGTGCCCTGTCTGAACCCCACCTCTTTCCCTGCCTACTTACAGTAGATGCCCTAGGCGGCAAAACCGTAACTTGGAGACAGTCCCTATGCTGAGTACGTGCACAGGGAAGGGAAGGGAACACAGGGAAAGACGAACACAGACAGAACAAACACAATAGCAGAATAGTCAGCAAGCCAAGTCAAGAACAGGAGGTCACGTCAAATACCGAGGGGAATCGCAAAAGCGTAGTCTAAGTCCGAAGCCAAAATCCAATATACCAATAATCAACAGCAAGGTCCAACACACAGCACTGATCTCAGAAGACTAATCACAGGCATCTGAGTGAGGCAGTTGCCATCTTTAAATAGCCCGCCCAGGATCATGTGATGTGGCCAGCATCACATGACCTGAGGCGGAGCAAGCTGTCCAAACAATATGTAAAGTAGCCATGTGGTGTGATCAGCACCACATGGCTAAACCCAAACAGAGAATTAACTCATGAAGTGCTGGCTGACAAGACCAGCACTTCAATTCCCTATTGCTCGTCTCTAGGGGGGCGGAGAGGTCCGGCGATGTCGTGCAGAGGGAGCGTGACGCCGACCTCGCGTGACAGTACCCCCCCCTTCACGAGGGGCCACCGGACCCTTACCAGCGGGAGCAGGCTTATCGGGATGCTGCAGATGGAACTTTCGGATGAGCGAGTCTGCATGCATCCTGGTCAACGGTACCCAAGACCTGTCCTCAGGCCCGAACCTCTTCCAATGTACGAGGTACTGGAAGGAATTCCGGACCCTTCTCACATCCACAATTCTGGCAATCTCATGCTCCATTTGTCCTGCTACCTCAACCGGAGGAGGAGACTGTTCCTCAGGACCAACGGGAGCAACATAACGTTTGAGCAAAGACACATGAAAAACATTATGAACACGAAGGGAGTCGGGTAAACATAACCTAAAAGAAACCGGATTGATCACCTTGGTGATCCTGTAAGGACCAATGAAGCGAGGTGCAAACTTGTAGGATGGTACCCTCATGTTGAGATTTTTAGTCGATAACCATACCTTATCCCAACCTTAAAATTCACACCCTTAGAACGTTTTCTATCAGCCTTAGCTTTTTGAACTCCTTGGGCCTTTTCCAGGTTCGACTGAACCTGTGCCCAAACTGTGCACAGTTCTTGAGAAAAATCATTGACCTCTGGGACAACCGACGCAGATGGGGAACAGGAGCCAAAGCGTGGATGAAAACCCATATTGCAGAAAAACGGCGACATCCCAGAGGATGAATTAACACGATTATTAATTGCAAATTCAGCCAGAGACAGGAATCTGGCCCACACATGCTGGTTATCAGAAACATAACATCTGAGATATTGCTCAACGGATTGGTTAAGACGTTCAGTCTGACTGTTGGTCTCCGGATGAAAGGCTGATGAAAAGGACAAAGAGATACCAATCTTATTACAGAACGCCCTCCAGAACCTAGACACAAACTGTACTCCCCTATCAGAAACGATATTCTCAGGAACACCATGCAGTTTGACAATATTATCAATGAACACGGACGCCAAGACCTTCGCAGAGGGTAATTTACACAAAGGAATAAAATGACACATTTTGCTGAATCTGTCAACCACCACAAATATCACGGTTTTACCCTCAGAGCACGGCAAATCCGTGATAAAGTCCATGGACAGATGTGACCAAGGTCTACTAGGTATGGGTAAAGGATGTAACTCACCCATAGGTCGTGTCTTGGAATTCTTGGACCTGGCACAAGTGTTACACGCAGTTACAAAAGCCTGAACATCTCTGGAGATTGATGGCCACCAATACTGCCTAGAGACCAACTCCTTGGTGGCATTGATGCCAGGATGTCCACACAAAACAGAATTATGGCACTCACCCAGCAGTCGCAACCGCAAATGAGCCGGCACAAACAATTTGTCATTGGGGGTACCAATAGGAGCAAGATGTTGTCCTGCCGAGATTTCAGAAGCGAGGTCAGATGAGGTAGCGGCCACGATGATATCAGCTGGCAGGATGGGCTCAGGAGGGACGTCAGGAGGCTGATACGCCTGGAAACTTCGGGATAAGGCATCGGCCTTAACGTTCTTGCTCCCGGGTCTGAAGGTAACACAAAAATCAAAACGAGTAAAGAACAAAGCCCACCTCGCCTGTCTAGGATTCAATCGCTTAGCCGATTCTAAAACATTAAATTCTTATGATCCGTGAGGACCGTAATGCGGTGAAATGCCCCTTCTAAAAAATGACGCCATTCCTCAAATGCCCACTTGATTGCAAGTAACTCCCTATTCCCAATATCATAATTCCTCTCGGCAGGAGAGAACTTGCGGGAGAAGAAGGCGCATGGCATAAGATTAGTTAAGGTGGAAGACCCCTGGGACAGTACAGCCCCCACACTATCCTCAGACGCATCCACCTCAACTACAAAAGGCTTACTTTGATCAGGCTGGACCAACACAGGAGCATTAATAAAACACTGCTTTAACCTTTCAAAGGCCTCAATAGCTGCAGGGGGCCAATTGACCAGATCAGCCCCCTTGCGAGTCAAATCCGTAATGGGTTTGGCTACCACAGAAAAATTTTTGACAAATTTACGATAAAAATTAGCAAACCCCAGAAATCGCTGGAGCGCCTTCAAAGAGGAAGGTCGCAACCAATCCACAATGGCCTGTACTTTAACTGGGTCCATTTTGAAAGAAAAAGGGGTGAGAATGTATCCCAAAAAGGCCACTTCCTGAACACCAAAGGTACACTTTTCCCCTTTAACGAACAACTTGTTTTCGCGCAACACCTCCAGCACTTGCCTGGTGTGAGATACGTGACTCTCCCAGTCTGCAGAAAAAATCAGGATGTCATCAATATAGACAATTACAAATTTCCCAATAAATGGTCTAAAAATGTAATTGACAAAGTTTTGGAAAATTGCCGGAGCGTTACTTAACCCAAAAGGCATTACCAAGTACTCATAATGACCCTCCGGGGTATTAAAAGCAGTTTTCCATTCGTCCCCCTCACGAATCCTGATTAGGTTGTATGCCCCCTTCAAATCCAGCTTGGTGAACCAACAGGCCCCCTGGACCTGATTCAGCAAGTCAGGAATAAGGGGCAACGGGTATCTGTTTTTAACAGTGATTTTATTGAGCTCCCTGTAATCGATACAGGGCCTCAATCCTCCATCCCTTTTACCAACAAAGAAAAAACGTGCCCCCATGGGAGAAACTGAAGGCCGGATGTGACCCTTGGCCAGACTCTCTTTGAGATAATCCCTCATGGACTGACGTTCAGGAGTAGAGAGATTATAAATGCGACCTTTGGGATATTTGGATCCCTCAATAAGGTCGATGGCGCAATCATATTGCCGGTGAGGAGGGAGGAACTCAGTCTCGGACATGGAAAAAACATCCGAAAAATCGCCGATATACTTGGGCAAGGAAAGAGACTCAGTGGTACCTCCAAACAGCAATACTGATCTACAACATTTGTCACAATTCATTCCCCATTTTTCCAATTCACCTACCGACCAGTTGATCACAGGGTTGTGGTCCTGTAACCATGGCAGACCTAAAACAAGGTCGGCAGGTAAATCCTTTAATACAAGGAAGGAACAAGTCTCGGTATGGGTAATTCCTACAGTTAATACAACCTCAGGAGTACAAAACTCCACTCTCCCATTATTCAATGGAGTGGAATCCAGTGCGATAATTTGAATTACCTCCCTTAAAGGAATTATAGGCACACCCACAGATTGCACAAAATCATAATCAATAAAATTAGCAGCAGAACCTGAATCCACAAATGCTTCACCGGACCTCTTGAATTGGTTATAAGAAATGGAAATAGGTAACAAGATTTTCTTTCTTACCACCGCAGGGGGTACCTTACTTCCAGGAACAGACCTTTTTGAGAGCAGAAGTCTCGGACACTGCTGGAGCCAGTGGTTCATCTCACCGCAGTAAAAACAGGCCCCTCTCAGGCGTCTCTGATCCCTCATAGTAACTCCTAACTGCATAGGCTCCTCCTGGACCTTGATAGGAGACGGGCTCTGAAGAGGAACTTCGGACAACACGGCAACTTGAGGGGCAACAGAACGTTCCTTTTGTCTCTCCCTAAACCGTCGGTCAAGTTTGATAACTAAGGTCATAGTCGCCTCTAAGGTGTCAGGAGTAGGATAACTAACTAGTAAATCCTTCAGATGGTCAGACAGTCCCACCCTAAACTGGCTTCTCAAAGCAGGGTCATTCCATTTAGAGGACACACACCATTTTCTGAACTCAGCACAGTAATCTTCAACTGCACGGTTACCCTGCCGAATGTCTCTGAGCTGAGTTTCAGCTACAGCGGCCAAGTCAGGTTCTTCATATAAAAGACCTAGGGCCCGGAAAAAGCCTCCACAGACAATAGACAAGGGGAGTCAGGTGGCAATGAGAAAGCCCACTCCTGCGGATCACCTTGCAGCAAGGAAATAATTATTCCTACCCGCTGCTGCTCAGAACCCGAGGAGTGTGAGCGTAAATGGAAATATAATTTACAACTTTCCTTAAAGGAACGGAAAGTCCTTCGGTCCCCAGAAAACCGATCGGGCAATTTTACATGGGGTTCAATATTGGGGTTTGGCATGGAGGGAACGACTGCGGGTGCTGTCCGCAGCTGCTCCTGATGTTGGAGTCTCTCGGCCAAATCCTGGATCATCTGAGCCATGTTACTCATCTGGTCCGTGAGTACTCGCAACGGCTCCATAGGTACGGCCTGTGATTCTGTCACGACAGGGAAACAAGGGATAGTGTGCCCTGTCTGAACCCCACCTCTTTCCCTGCCTACTTACAGTAGATGCCCTAGGCGGCAAAACCGTAACTTGGAGACAGTCCCTATGCTGAGTACGTGCACAGGGAAGGGAAGGAAACACAGGGAAAGACGAACACAGACAGAACAAACACAATAGCAGAATAGTCAGCAAGCCAACTCAAGAACAGGAGGTCACGTCAAATACCGAGGGGAATCGCAAAAGCGTAGTCTAAGTCCGAAGCCAAAATCCAATATACCAATAATCAACAGCAAGGTCTAACACACAGCACTGATCTCAGAAGACTAATCACAGACATCTGAGTGAGGCAGTTGCCATCTTTAAATAGCCCGCCCAAGATCATGTGATGTGGCCAGCATCACATGACCTGAGGCGGAGCAAGCTGTCCAAACAATATGTAAAGTAGCCATGTGGTGTGATCAGCACCACATGGCTAAACCCAAACAGAGAATTAACTCATGAAGTGCTGGCTGACAAGACCAGCACTTCAATTCCCTATTGCTCGTCTCTAGGGGGGCGGAGAGGTCCGGCGATGTCGTGCAGAGGGAGCGCGACGCCGACTTCGCGTGACAGATATTTGCCATCATGTAGAGAAAGCACTGGGGGATGGCACTGCTGAAAATATAAACTGAGAAGCATTCACCAGCAATATGGCTGCCAGGCTGAATTACAAGTCGCGATGTAGTGCTTCCAATAATAGTCACAAATATAATCCAGTCATGGAGAGAGAATAAAAGACAGCACTCACCAGCTTCTTCTTTGAGTTTCCATATTTTATTGGAACAAACTAACATGAGCGGGGTGAGGGCGGACGCTTCACCACGCAGTCAGAATACCAGTAATGGCCAGAGGAAGCGCATGAGCGTGAAACGGCCGGCGCCGCTGTTCTGACTGCATGGTGAAGCGTCTGCCCTGAACCCACTCATGTAAGTTTGTTCAAATAAAATATGGAAACTCAAAGAAGAAGCTGGTGAGTGCCGTCTTTTATTTTGGCATGAAAATTAAAAATAATATCACCAAACACTATTTTAAAATATGTGTGACATAAAGACATTGGGGGAAATTTGTCATGAAGGTAATATTTGAAGTCAGTTTTGCTTGAGTATGTGTGTTAGATTTATCAAATGTCTCATTTTGTTTGATAAATTTGTCTTATCCTCAAAATTAACACTTTTGCTTACAGAAGATACTCTATTTTTCTTAATCCACAGTCCTAAATGGAGTGAGATTGCAACTTTTTTTGTGACTTTTTAAAAAAGAAATCTGGAGTGAAACTCATAAACATAGTTAACAACACCCACATTTCAAAACTGGAGAGAGTGGTGTAAAAATGCAAAAAGATGCAAAATGTTGGTGCAAGTGAGTCTAAAAAGTCACAAAAACCCCTGTTGGCGTGAAGGCATGATAAATCAGGGCCACTGTTTAAACAATAGGTAATTTTCAAACATTCCCTTTAAGCATGCTTAAATGGTGTTCAATAAAACCTCATGCTCACCATGATTGTGCTGGAGAGTGGGGATGGTGGGCTCCCCCTTATTAGTGATAGTTGGGGGCCAAGTAATCTCATGTTTATCACTTACTGTATCCTGTACTAAGGAATAACATTGAAAGGGGATTGCAAAGGGCAATCAAGAAAGTGAAATTAAAAACCATATGTTGGGCAAGAATACGGATTTTAAGCAACTAAGTTGAACGAAAAGACCTATATGAAGTTTTATATAGTTTCGCAACCTAGCACATATTACAGCTGCAAATGAGAATTAATTAACACCGAGCTCGACTCTCCTGTAATGTTGTTCTACTGGGCTAATTCACTGGCAGCAAGAAATATAGATCTCTAGAGGGAAATTGCTGGTCTGACACCTTACAATAAAATTGAATTGCTATCTTTGAAAACATATCTAGAACATTTTTCATCTGTGCTTTTTATTGACAAAATCACTACTGATAATTAGCAAATGTATCACTCCCCTCAAGCTATCTCCAGAGTGCAGAAATCAAAGTATGTAAACCTTGTAAAAGAATTGATGCTATAGCTCAGTGTGCCTATGTGCTTTTAGATTTCACTTGTATAGTTCAGAGTAGGGCTATGAAGTCTACAAGAACCTGGTGATTGTTTATATTTATGATAAAATGCTATTAAATGTACTGTATCATTCACTACTGTAGGCGTTATGACCATTCTTAATGTTTGCTTCAGTAACAACATCGGCTTAACACTACACGTCAGAAATTAACTTCACATATAGCAGTCATCTTTTGCTGGGTACTAACAGTGTCTCCCTGTACAGTGGGGCAATCACTGATAGTCGGGTAATAAGACTAGTCAGTAACAATGAACAAGGAAATAGGAATTTACCAATGGATGACTGGAACAGTATGGTGATAATCAGATGATGGAACAAAGTGATGATGATTATGGTAGTCAGGTGATGACAGAACAGATTATGGGGATGATATAATGACCATATGATTGAACAAACAGACAATAACTGACCTATCTATCCCTAGAATCAGCCACCCATGTAGAAGCCAGGAAATCTTCAAAGAAAAGGCTAACCAATCAGGAACTCCTCCCCTAAACAGTCCAAGGCTACATCAGAGAGATCAGATGACCCACTGTAATCAGGGCCGGCCTTAAGGCCCTTTTACACGAGCCGATTATCGTTCAAATAATCGTTCAAACGTTCGGATTTGCACGATTATTGTTGCGTATAAACACGGGTAACGATTTAACGACGAACGAGATTTCGTTCGCTTCTCGTTGATCGCATCTTTTGTCCTGCCAATAAATTAATCGTTCATCGTTCGCAAAATCTTCCAGTTTAAACGAAAATCGTTTAGTCGTTGGCAGATGGTAATGGTAATGCTTATGGCAAGGAGCAAGGAACGATCGTAATAACGATTATAAAACGACCGAAAGTACGAAGATTGTGAACGACTTCTCTTTCAGTGTAAACAGTATTTACATTGCATCGTTCGATCGTTCATCTACGATCACTAAAACGATTTATCTTTCCGTGTAAAAGGACCTTTAGGGTAGATGGCGCCCTGTGTGAAACTTTCTCTCGGCGCCCCCCCCCATTTATATATATATATTTACTTAAAGAAGTATGTGTGCCATCCCATCTCCATTATCCCATACAGAAAAATATAGTGACAGTACTAACGTCATACAGTATACAGTTATAAATAGTGTGGAGATATATAGAGTGATATAGGACTGTATAGAGAGCTATAAATACAGTGCAGAGATATATAGAGTAGGACAGTATATATATATATATATATATATATATATATCTACACTGTATTTATAGCTCTCTATACTGTCCTATATCACACTATATATCTCTGCACTGTATTTATAGCTATATTGCTAATAGCTATATTGTCCTATATCACTCTATTCTCTTTATATCTCTGCACTGTATTTATAGCTCTATACAGTCTGACTTTTAATACTGTCACTATATTTTCCTGTATGGGATAATGGAGATGGCACACGCATAGCTCACATCACTAAACCCCTCACTGGTGTTTAATCATGTGTGGGTTATGTGTGCCATGACTGCCATCTCTGTTATCCTATACAGGATGGGGCCTTAAGTATATAAAATAAGGATGGGGCCTTAAGTATATGGATGGGGCCTTAAGTATATAGTCCCGCTCCCAATTAACCCCTCTCCCGGTCATCATGTTGTTTGGGGGCACTTACTTACAGCAGTGCAGCCGCTAACTTTCCCCTACCACCCTCTGAGTCCTTCTGCGCATGTGTGACGTCAGCCCAGGGCCGGCTCCAGGTTGAGGTGGGCCCTTGGGCAATAAAGTCTCAGAGGGCCCCCTTACAGAGTGATAACTATCTGTGTATAGATAATATAGTAGATGTCCCCTGCAGTCCTTTGTAACTGTAGAGGTAACACAGTGATGGCTATCTGAGTATAGAAAATGTAGTAGTGTTACCTGCAGTCCTGTGTAAAATCACAGATAACACTAGTACTGATAATGTGGTACTACCACAGATCAGCGTCTTGTGCCCCCATCAGACCTCAGATCAGCGTCGTGTGCCCCCATCAGACATCAGATGAACACAATGTGCCCCCATCAGACCTCAGATCAGCGTCTTGTGCCCCATCAGACCTCAGATCAACATCTTGTGTCCCCCTTCAGATCTCAGATCAGCATCTTGTGCCCCCATCAGACCTCAGATCAGCATCTTGTGCCCCCATCAGACCTCAGATCAGGGTCTTGTGCCCCCCTCAGACCTCAGATCAGGGTTTTGTGCCCCCCTCAGACCAACGTCTTGTGCCCCCCTCAGACCTCAGATCAACATCTTGTGCCCCCATCAGACCTCAGATCAGCATCTTGTGCCCCCATCAGACCTCAGATCAGCATCTTGTGTCCCCATCAGACCTCAGATCAGCGTCTTGTGCCCCATCAGACCTCAGATCAGCGTCTTGTGCCCCCATCAGACCTCAGATCAGCGTCTTGTGCCCCATCAGACCTCAGATCAGCGTCTTGTGCCCCATCAGACCTCAGATCAACACAATGTGCCCCCATCAAACCTCAGGTCAGTGTCTTGTGCCTCCATCAGACCTAAGTTCAGCGTCTTGTGCCCCCATCAGACCTCAGATCAGCGTCTTGTGCCCCCATCAGACCTCAGATCAGCGTCTTGTGCCCCCATCAGACCTCAGATCAGCGTCTTGTGCCCCATCAGACCTCAGATCAACATCTTGTGCCCCCCTCAGATCAGGGTCTTGTGCCCCCTCAGACCTCAGATCAGGGTCTTGTGCCCCCCTCAGACCAGCGTCTTGTGCCCCCTCAGACCTCAGATCAACATCTTGTGCCCCCATCAGACCTCAGATCAGCGTCTTGTGCCCCCTCAGACCAGCGTCTTGTGCCCCCCCCCTCAGACCTCAGATCAGCCCACCCAGCCACTTAAAAAAACATACTTAGGGCTCGTTCACATCACCGTTAGGGCTTCTGTTCAGGCTTTCCGTTATAACATCGTTATAACGGAAAGAAAAGGAATCCCTAGGACGGACATCAAAACGGACACCTTTAAGAGGCATTCCGTTTTGATCCGTCATAATAGAAGCCTATGGCCCTGCATAACGGATCCGTCTGGTTGCCGTTATGCTGGACGGAAAACAAAGTCCTGTCCTAGGGATTCCGTTTCTTTCCGTTATAACGATGTTATAACAGAAAGACTGAACGGAAGCCCTAACGGTGATGTGAATGCACCCTTACCTGTTCTGCACTGCCTCTGCCATCAGGTTCCCCGCTCCACTGTCTTCCCTGCCAGCGCACACTATGACCTGACGCTGCGTCAGGTAATAGTGTGCGCCGGCAGGGAAGACAGTGGAGCATGGAACCTGATGGCAGCGGCAGCGCAGGGCAGGTAAGTATGTTTTTTTTAAAGTGACTGGGTGGGCTGATCTGAGGTCTGAGGGGGGGCACAAGACGCTGTACAGGAGCAGGCCAGGCCATTAAGGGGACGGGGCATAATAATAACAACATGTCAGTGTCAGTCTGCAGCCATCCAGTGATTGTTTTGTTAATTACAGTCTGTGAAGAGTTTTGATAAAATGTCAAAATATTGTAGACACATAAGGATGGACCGATCTCCATTAACAATCTGTGCACATAAGGGTTGCAATACTGTCGACACAAAGGTGGACACATCCTATGAATAATCTGTGCAGCTGCAGATGGATTCAGAAAGTAAAGAGGCATTTGATGAGACCCCTACTTGGCTTTGGAATTGGGTACATTTATTGAGTGTCAGGTATGTCCATCTACACAATACATCAGCGTCAAATTCAACAAAGAACTAATGAAATATGCAAATCTTCAATCAAGCTCTCTCCTCAATCTGTTTTACTTTGGCTCCCCACTAAGAAATGGCAACTAGCACTCTATGACTTGCTGCCTTTTCTAATCCAGGCAGCCAGATTACTGATACCTTTAAAATGGCTAAGTATTACCTCCCCTCTACCCCTATTCCACTCCCCAGAACTGAGCAGTGGTATGCAAAGGTAGATCAGATATACAAGTGCATTTCAATAAATTAAAAAATCATCAAAAAGTAGTTATTTTTTCAGCAATTCAGTTCAAAAAGTGAAACACATACAGTACAGACCAAAAGTTTGGACACACCATCTCATTCAAAGAGTTTTCTGTATTTTCATGACTATAAAAATTGTAGATTCACACTGAAGGCGTCAAAACTATGAATTAACACATGTGGAATTATATACTTAACAAAAAAGTGTGAAACAACTGAAAATATGTCTTATATTCTAGGTTCTTCAAAGTAGCCACCTTTTGCTTTGATTACTGCTTTGCACACTCTTGGCATTCTCTTGATGAGCTTCAAGAGGTAGTCACCTGAAATGGTTTTCACTTCACAGGTGTGCCCTGTCAGGTTTAATAAGTGGGATTTCTTGCCTTATAAATGGGGTTGGGACCATGAGTTGTGTTGGGCAGAAGTCAGGTGGATACACAGCTGATAGTCCTACTGAATAGACTGTTAGAATTTGTATTATGGCAAGAAAAAAGCAGCTAAGTAAAGAACGAGTGGCCATCATTACTTTAAGAAATGAAGGTCAGTCAGTCCGAAAAATTGTGAAAAGTTTGAAAGTGTCCCCAAGTGCAGTCGCAAAAACCATCAAGCGCTACAAAGAAACTGGCTCACATGAGGACCGCCCCAGGAAAGGAAGACCAAGAGTCACCTCTGCTGTGGAGGATAAGTTTATCCGAGTCACCAGCCTCAGAAATCGCAAGTTAACAGCAGCTCAGATTAGAGACCAGGTCAACGCCACACAGAGTTCTAGCAGCAGACACATCTCTACAACAACTGTTAAGAGGAGACTGTGTGCAGCAGGCCTTCATGGTAAAATAGCTGCTAGGAAACCACTGCTAAGGACAGGCAACAAGCAGAAGAGACTTGTTTGGGCTTTAAGAACACAAGGAATGGACATTAGACCAGTGGAAATCTGTGCTTTGGTCTGATGAGTCCAAATTTGAGATCTTTGGTTCCAACCACCGTGTCTTTGTGTGACGCAGAAAAGGTGAACGGATGGACTCCACATGCCTGGTTCCCACCGTGAAGCATGGAGGAGGAGGTGTGATGGTGTGGGGGTGCTTTGCTGGTGACACTGTTGGGGATTTATTCAAAATTAAAGGCATACTGAACCAGCATGACTACCACAGCATCTTGCATCGGCATGCTATTCCATCCGGTTTGCGTTTAGTTGGACCATCATTTATTTATCAACAGGACAATGACCCCAAACACACCTCCAGGCTCTGTAAGGGCTATTTGACCAAGAAGGAGAGTGACCAAGAAGGGGGTGCTACGCCAGATGACCTGGCCTCCACAGTCACCAGACCTGAACCCAATCGAGATGGTTTGGGGTGAGCTGGACCGCAGAGTGAAGGCAAAAGGGCCAAAAAGTGCTAAGCATCTCTGGGAACTCCTTCAAGACTGTTGGAAAACCATTTCAGGTGACTACCTCTTGAAGCTCATTAAGAGAATGCCAAGAGTGTGCAAAGCAGTAATCAAAGCAAAAGGTGGCTACTTTGAAGAACCTAGAATATAAGACATATTTTCAGTTGTTTCACACTTTTTTGTTAAGTATATACACTCACCGGCCACTTTATTAGGTACACCATGCTAGTAACGGGTTGGACCCCCTTTTGCCTTCAGAACTGCCTCAATTCTTCGTGGCATAGATTCAACAAGGTGCTGGAAGCATTCCTCAGAGATTTTGGTCCATATTGACATGATGGCATCACACAGTTGACGCAGATTTGTCGGCTACACATCCATGATGCGAATCTCCCGTTCCACCACATCCCAAAGATGCTCTATTGGATTGAGATCTGGTGACTGTGGAGGCCATTTGAGTACAGTGAACTCATTGTCATGTTCAAGAAACCAGTCTGAGATGATTCCAGCTTTATGACATGGCGCATTATCCTGCTGAAAGTAGCCATCAGATGTTGGGTACATTGTGGTCATAAAGGGATGGACATGGTCAGCAACAATACTCAGGTAGGCTGTGGCGTTGCAAAGATGCTCAATTGGTACCAAGGGGCCCAAAGAGTGCCAAGAAAATATTCCCCACACCATGACACCACCACCACCAGCTTAAACCGTTGATACAAGGCAGGATGGATCCATGCTTTCATGTTGTTGACGCCAAATTCTGACCCTACCATCCGAATGTCGCAGCAAAAATCGAGACTCATCAGACCAGGCAACGTTTTTCCAATCTTCTACTGTCCAATTTCGATGAGCTTGTGCAAATTGTAGCCTCAGTTTCCTGTTCTTAGCTGAAAGGAGTGGCACCCGGTGTGGTCTTCTGCTGCTGTAGCCCATCTGCCTCAAAGTTCGATGTACTGTGCGTTCAGAGATGCTCTTCTGCCTACCTTGGTTGTAACGGGTGGCAATTTGAGTCACTGTTGCCTTTCTATCAGCTCGAACCAGTCTGCCCATTCTCCTCTGACCTCTGGCATCAACAAGGCATTTCCGCCCACAGAACTGCGGCTCACTGGATGTTTTTTCTTTTTCGGACCATTCTCTGTAAACCCTAGAGATGGTTGTGCGTGAAAATCCCAGTAGATCAGCAGTTTCTGAAATACTCAGACCAGCCCTTCTGGCACCAACAACCATGCCACGTTCAAAGGCACTCAAATCACCTTTCTTCCCCATACTGATGCTCGGTTTGAACTGCAGGAGATTGTCTTGACCATGTCTACATGCCTAAATGCACTGAGTTGCCGCCATGTGATTGGCTGATTAGAAATTAAGTGTTAAAGAGCAGTTGGACAGGTGTACCTAATAAAGTGGCCGGTGAGTGTAATTCCACATGTGTTAATTTATAGTTTTGATGCCTTCAGTGTGAATCTACAATTTTCATAGTCATGAAAATACAGAAAAACTATTTCAATGAGAAGGTGTGTCCAAACTTTTGGTCTGTACTGTATATTATATAGTGTCATTACAAACAGAGTGAACTTTTTCAAGTGTTTATTTCTGTTAATGATGATGATAATGGCTTACAGCCAAGGAAAACCCCAAACTCATTATCTCAGAAAATTAAAATAATTAACCCAAAACACCTATAAAGGCTTCCTAAGCCTTTAAAAAGGTCCCTTAGTCTGGTTCAGTAGGCAACACAATCATGGGAAAGACTGCTGACTTGACAGATGTCCAGAAGGCTGTCATTGACACACTCCACAAGGAAGGTAAGCCACAAAAGGTCATTGATAAAGAAGCTGGCTGTTCACAGAGTGCTGTATCAAAGCATATTAATGGAAAGTTGACTGAAAGTAAAAAGGGCGGTATAAAAAGGTGCACAAGCAACAGGGAGAACCAAAGCCTTGATTGGATTGTTAAGAAAAGGCCTTTCCCAAATTTGGGGGAGATTCACAGGGAGTGGACTGCTACTGGAGTCAGTGCTTCAAGAGCCACCACACACAGACATATCCAGGACATGGGCTACAAGTGTCGTATTCCATGTGTCAAGCCACTCATGACCAATAGCAACGCTAGAAGCGTCTTACCTGGGCCAAGGATAAAAAGAACTGAATTATTGCTCAGTGGTCAAAAGTATTGTTCTCAGATGAAAGTAAATCTTGCATTTCATTTGAAAATCAAGGTCCCAGAGTCTGGAGGAAGAGTGGAGAGGCACTCAATCCAAGCTGCTTGAGGTCTAGTGTGAAGTTTCCACAATCAGTGATGGTTTGGGGAGCCATGTCATCTGCTGGTGTAGGTCCACTGTGTTTTATCAAGACCAAAGTCAGTGCAGCCATCTACCAGGAAATTTTAGAGCACTTCATGCTTCCCTCTGCCGACAAGATTTTTGGAGATGGAATTTTTATGTTCCAGCAGGACTTGGCACCTGTCCACACTGCCAAAAGTAGCAATACCTGGTTAAATAACCACAGTATCACTGTGCTTGATTGGACAGCAAACTCACCTGACCTTAATCCGATAGATAGAGAATCTACAGGGTATTGTCAAGAAGAAGATGAGAGACACTAGACCCAACAATGCAGATGAGCTGAAGGCTGCTATCAAAGCAACCTGGGCTTCCATAACACCTCTGCAGTGCCATAGGCTGATGGCCTCCATGCCACATCGCATTGATGCAGTCACTCATGCAAAGGGAGCCCCAACCAAGTATTGAGTGCATTTACTGTACATACTTTTCATTTGGCCAACATTTCTGTGTTTAAAAAAAATAATACAGTTGGTCTCATATAATATTCTAATTTTTTGAGATAATGACTTGGGTTTTCTTTGGCTATAAGCCATAATAATCAACATTAACATAAATAAACACTTGAAAAAGTTCACTCTGTTTGTAATGACTCTATATAATATATGTGTTTCACTTTTTTAATTGAATTACTGAAAAAAACAACTTTTTGATTATATTTATTGATAATTTATTGAAATGTACTTGTACCTGATAAAGGAATTGGCTAGCTGAGCTACAGGAACACATTTCAAATTTGTTAAATTGTGGGCACCCTGGAAGTCTTTTCATCAGACTAGACAATTGGTTAACCTCTCTCACTAATAAGCCAAATCCTTTGAGACCTGTCAACACAGGGCTCAAGCACACTCTGACACTTTCCCCACACTCTCTTGCATGATAAGGGGAAAATTGGACGTCATTTCAACCCATAGTGACTCTCTTTCTCTGAGTAAAGATTATCCAAGGTGACTCGTGCTAGTTCTGTGATACATCCCTCCAGATGTATTTTCAGTGAAGAATTGTGTATTGTTCTTCCCCAAATGCTTTATTTTTTTCCTTGCCTCCTTCCCCCTTTATGTTTATCCCCTCTTTGTGCAACCTTTCTCCTTTGAACATTCCCTACTGTAACTGCCTTGTCAGTACACGGATTTCATTTATATGTATAAGACCGCTTGCTTTATGTTACTGTTTATATTGTACTTGGAAAACCTTTAATAAAAAGAGATTTGTTAAAAAATAAATGTTGGAATGGAATGTATTGGACATTTTTCAATCATTGCCAAACCATTGACAGATTTAACCAGAAAAGGGACAAATCTAATCAACTAGTCCTCTGATTCATTGTCTGCTTTTGAAACCCTGAAAAAGTTTCAATAATGCTCTTATACTCTTATATTATCCAGCCAGATGTTACCAAGCAATTAATTGTTGAAGTGGATGCTTCACAGGTTGACGTGGGTGCTGTATTGTCTCAGGTGTAATCATCTGATTAATTTGCAGCCATATGCATTCTTTTCTAGAAAATTTTCCAATTTGGAGAATAAATATGACATTAGCAATCAGGAACTGTTGGCTATAAAATGGGCCTTCGAGGTATAGAGACATTTCTTAGAAGGGGTCCAACACCAAGTCATTGTACTTACAGATCATAAGAACCTGGTTTACCTTGACACTGCTAAGCACTTAAAACCCAGACAAGCACGCTGGGCTTTGTTCTTCGCCTGGTTTAATTTTATTGTTACGTATTGTCCTGGGTCTGGTAATGTGAAAGCAGATGATTTGTCATGTAGTTTTGGGACCTGTGAGTCTATCGATACTAAACCTGTGAACATTCTTCATTCTTGTATTATCATTGCTGCTGTTAATCCTGATCCTGCCTCTGAAATTCAATGTTGTCAGGATTAAGCTACCAGTAATCTTCCCTTTGGTAAATAGTTTGTGCCTCCAAATCTTCATATTAAAACTTTGGAGGAGTCTCATTGCTTGGTACTTGCAGGTCATCTGGGAGTTACTGGGACTAAACATCTGGTCTCAAGAGCTTACTGGTGCTGGTCACAAGATGTGGTTGCTTTTGTCTTGGCTTCTGATGTTTTCGCAAGGGCCAAGATGCCCAGGAGCAGTCCTGCGGGTCTACTTAGCCCATACTCATTCCACAGAGACCCTGGACCCACATCTCTATGCACTTTATAACAGATGTTCCCCGTTTCAGGGGAGGACTGTTATCTGGGTAGTCATTGACAGCTTCTCCAAGATGTGTCATCTGGATCTGCTAAAAGCTTCCTGATGCTAAGAAACTTATTCTCAAATTGTATGGAATACCTTAGTTCATTGTTTTTGATAGGGAAGTCCAGTTTGTCTCTAGATTCTGGAGAGAGTTTAGCAAAAGGTTGAGAATCAAAATGTCCTTCTTTTCAGCATTCCATCCTGAGAAAATGGACAAACTGAAAGGGTCAACCAGGTTCTAGAGCAGTTCTTGAGATGCTTTGTATCTGATCAAAATAAATGAAAAAAAAAATGCTATTATCCAGAGATGACTTGTGGGAGGCTACCACTACAAAGAGGCCACAGGACAATGATTTGGACTAGTGAAGGATGATCAGCTTATTCACATACGCCATGAGGGCACAGCAAAAGGCTGCATGGAAGATCCAGTTTAAACAGCAAATTGTTTCTGCTGCGAAAACTTTATAACATGAGGCTTAGCAGAGAACAGAACATGCAGGAGCATATAAACGCCATGCTGGAAGTGATCGCACAACTCAAATCAATCGGGGAGAATATAACAGACAGTCACGCCACAGCCATGTTGTTGTGCAGTTTACCTGATACATACACTGCACTGATCAATGCGCTGGAGACACGGCCTGAGACAGATCTGACACTATTATTTGTAAAAACCAGGCTCATAGATGGGTATCAGAGAAGAAAGGAATTAGTGCACGACTCCACAGAAACCGACACCAGAACTGCTCTTAAAGCTACAGACACAAGGTTACACAGGAAGGAAACCAGGGTGTGTTTTAGATGCCACAAACAGGGACACAAAGAAAAAATGTACTATATGGAAAGCAGAACAAATGAGACAGTGTCCCTCTTATACCAAACAAAAGGTCAAAGCCACAATCTCTGATCAATGGGAAGGAAACTGGAATGCCACATTTACAGGGACAGGCAACCATAAATGTCAAGGCTGGTGCATCGACTCAGGGACAACCACTCACATGACGAGTGATAGAAGTTTTTTCACAGTACTTGATCTGAATAACTATTAGGTCTCTTTTACACGGGTGTCATGGATTCAGTCCGGATGCATTCCGGAAAATCTGCACGCATCCGCACCAATCCTCACACAATCGCAGTGAGTTTTGACTGCGATTGTGTACATTCGTTCAGTTTTTTCCGCGTGGGTGCGAAGCGTTTTAATGCGTTTTTCACGTGAGTGATAAAAACCTGAATGTTTACAAACAACATCTCTTAGCAACCATCAGTGAATCACGCATTGCATCCGCACTTGCGTGCGGATGCAATGCGTTATTCACGCAGCCCCATTCACTTCAATGGGGCCAGGGCTGCGTGAAAAATGCAGAATATAGAACATGCTGCGATTTTCACACAACGACGAACTGACGCGTGAAAAAATTTGCCCATGTGAAAAGCCCCATTGAAATGAATGGGTCAGGATTCAGTGCGGGTGAAATGAGTTCGCATCACGCATTGCACCCACGCGGAAATCGTGCCCGTGTGAAAGGGGCCTTAACCTTGCAGATGGAAGTAAAATACATGCAGAAGGATATGGGCATGGAACCCTTGTATGCCCTGATGATGCGGGACACAATTTAGCTATACCAGTGAAAGATGTGCTTTATGTTCCTGATCTAGAAGGAGCACTCTTATCTGTGAAGCGTCTAACAGCCAAAGGACTCTGTAAAATTCCAAGGTGACAAGTGTTCTATCCTGGACGGCAAGCAGACAATAGCAAGTGCCAAGCTGGATAATCATCTGTATCACCTCAACACAGTAAAGGAAAAGGTGAGATTATGCACACATAAGCACAATGACTGTATACACATCTGGCACAGGCGTTTAGGTCACAGACACCCAGAATGCATACAGGAACTACAAAAGAGGAATCTGACAAACAGGGGTGTACATAGAAATCATTGGGCCCCATAGCAAGAATCTGAATGGGGCACCTAACCTCGCCCACTACCACGGCCCATCCCACAGGCTACCCTGGCTCCTCCCATGCCACACCCCCATTTTCCAATAAAGAAATGTATACATGAGCTACTGATTTATTTATTTAAATTAAGGAGACGTTAACTGAATGGGGGCATCCACAAGGATGGATTATACTGTATATTATACGGCATGGTGTACGGATTATACTGTATATTATATGGCATGGTGTACGGATTTATACTGTATATTATACAGCATGGTGTACGGATTATACTGTATATTATACAGCATGGTGTACAGATTATACTGTATATTATACAGCATGGTGTAGGGATTATACTGTATACTATACAGCATGGTGTACAGATTATACTGTATACTATACAGCATGTTGTATGGATTATACTGTATACTATACACCATGTTGTACGGATTATACTGTATACTATACAGCATGTTGTATGGATTATACTGTGTATTATACAGTATGGTGTATGAATTATACTGTATATTATACAGCATGGTGTACGGATTATACTGTATACTATACAGCATGGAGTGCGGATTATACTGTATATTATACAGTATGGTGTATGGATTATACTGTACATTGTATAGCATGGTACAGGGATTATAATATATACTGTACAACAAATGCATGTCGGTTACACCATGCCGGACAATATAACCCCTGCGCCACGCTGTACAATATACAGTACATACAGTGTATGCATATACCCACATACATACACACACATACATACATACACACATACATACACACACATACATGCATACATACATACATACATACAACATAAAAACTTACAGTTACTTGTCCCGACGCCACTCTGGAGGGGGCTGGGCCTTGGAGCGCAGGGATGGGACGCATCTTAATGATGCAGAATAGGGGGCGGGGCCTCCAGTGCGCTCCGGGCCCCCCTGTGCCGCGGGCCTCATAGAGGTGGCGTGGTCTGCCTATATGGGCGGTACGCCACTGCTGACAAAGGATCTAACAGTATCCCCTTGTCCAGTTACTGTTAAGTGTGAATGTTGCATCAAATCCAAAGCTACAAGAGCAACACTTCCCAAAGTCAGTAAGAAGAGAGCTTCTAGACCACTTGACCTAGTTCACAGTGATGTATGTGGTCCCCTAAACCCACCTACACCTGGAGGCAATAGGTACATTGTGACTTTCATAGATGACTATTCAAGATACACAGTCAACTACCTAATGCAACACAAGAGTGAGGTTCTTGACAAATTCCAAGATTATGTAGTGAAGACCAGTAACAAGTTCCAGAGGAAGCCTCTCATACTTCAGAGTGATAATGGAGGTGAATTCACAGGACATAAGATTAGAGATGAGCGAGCATGCTCGTCCGAGCTTGGTGCTCGTTCGAGTATTACGGTACTCGTAAGTGCTCGCTGCTCGGACGAGTATCTCGCCATGCTCGAGTAAATGGCATCTCCCGCATTTTGAATTTTTGGTGCCTATAAACTCAGCCAATCACAAGCAAGGAGACTCTGCGGTACACCCAGCATCACATGGGGCCCTTACATGTCGATAGCAGGGGTTGGCTGGCCTGAACAGGTGACCCTGGAATAGACTAGTGACTGCCCGCGG
Source organism: Rhinella marina (assembly GCA_900303285.1). NCBI lineage: Eukaryota > Metazoa > Chordata > Amphibia > Anura > Bufonidae > Rhinella > Rhinella marina. The sequence goes on from ONZH01028587.1 coordinate 30,833, forward strand.
TGCTCGGCTCAGATGCTGTCTGGATGTCATTAGGGACAGAGCTGCTGCGTTTCAGGGAGAGTGTTAGGGCCTGGATTTAGTTATCTGTTAGGCAGGAGTGATCTGAAAATAAACCAACAGCCCTTTTAAGGGCTACAAGACTTTTTTTTGTCTCCTGGCTGGGCTGACTGGCACTAGTAGTGCAGCTATCGCCATAAATAACACTATTTTTTTTATTG